>CM074488.1:57226957-57328614 GCA_037389245.1 Oryzias sinensis
GCCATTGAGGTGACAATTAACACAAATACAGAAAACACTGTTTTTGTGTTCACATGCTTTCAAAGTAAAAATGTGTTCACTTTCATGTGCTTCTCTGTTATTATGTTTTTTTTATGTTTAACAGAATTCCAAACATGCCTTTGTCACGACATCATAGAGCTTTTAATATGGGTAAGATTAAATAATATTATGTCTTCAGTATTTAATTTTAGTCAACTATTTATTTTTATAAAACACAGCTGATTTTTCCTTATGAAGCCAAAAACTTAAAATCTTTTATATTAATAATTCAATCCATGTTCTTAATCATTTTAAATAAAAAAGAGAACGGAGCAGATATGTGGGCATAATGAAAATAATTTGTATTTGTCATTTTTTATGTTTACAGATTATTTTTAAAGTTACGTTTAATTTATTTCTCTTTGTTCGTCATAGGAAAAATCAAAATAAAATAAGGAGGCAAATTTTTCGTAGCTAATGTGGAACTTTAAAGCTGTGCAAATTGTTTCAATGATAAACGAACCATCAATATTATATTTTCAGTTATTACACTGTTACGGGGGGAATGGGAGGTACCCAGGCGCAGGGAGGAGAGGAGGCAGGAGGATGCAGGGAATAGGGTTTAATAACAAAAACTAAAGACAAAAACAAGACCACTGCATACGGCAGGCAAAACTCAAAACACTAGAAATGCACTAAGCTCAGAAACCGGGGAATAATACAATATGGTCCAGCACAGGAGGAAGGGAAAGACAGGACTTAAATACATACAAGGCAACAAGACACAGGTGGAAACACTCAGGACTGATGGGGCAAGGTAAAACTCGAAACAACAACCAAACAGGAAATACTACAAAATAAAACAGGAAATCCAAGAACAAAACACAAAGGAACTGAAACCGTAACACACTGAATTTAAAAAATAAATGAAGCTTTTTAATTGATATTTAAAAATAAAGACTGTAGTCATATCTGGGTACTGTGGGAGTTTTATTTTGGTAATTATTCAGATGTTCCCACAGATTATTATCTCGTTCGCACGAAATACTATTCCGTTCCCACAAGATACTATTGCTTTCCCTCGAAATTATTAACTCGTGCGAACGAAATAATTATGTTGTTCGAACGCAATAATTATTAGTCATTCACGCGGATATGCTCTCTGTACGCCGGCAAAAAACAGTTTTTGCATTGAATATCCTCCGTGTATTCTATGCAATGTAATGAGACACACACAGACAGAAATGTGAAGGTATCTTCTGTAAATCTATGATGTAAATTAATAACAGGATAAATGATCGGCTAGTCAGTTAGCATGTAGCCTAATAGCCTTCGAATGTAAAGCAACTGACTGCTAAAGTTAATAAAAGACAAGTCCTGACTATTATTATTCCTACTCGACCCTAGACTACAATATCAGCTGTCTGTCAACCGACCAGCCAGTTGCCCAAATGCCGGCATACAGTAAACCCTTGTTTTTCGCAGAGGTTACGTTCCAAAAGGAACCCGTGATAGGCAAAATCCGTGAAGTAGAAACCTTTATTTTTTTTAACAATTATTATACAATTAAATACTCTATTATACATTGAAAAAGAACAAAGCATTTTACAGGCTCAAGCATTTGTTTCACCAAATAAAAGTACTTTAGAATGTTTTTTTTCAACAAATAACTTCTGTACTGTATTGTCAAATAATAATTTTAATCATCAATGTGAACAGAAGGCTTCAAATCGCGGAGATTAGCCCCGCCCAACGCGACCCGAAGAATTGGATTAAACGGGAGAAAATATAAAATGATTATGAAAAAAAATACAAAGTACAGTGGGACAAATAGTGACTCAGGTGTATTTCACTGCTCTTCAGACTGAGCCGCTGCATCCTGACTCCGCTCTGCAGTGTTTTCTTCTTCTGAAGCCCCCGGTGCAGCTGTGTTTGATCGGGGGAAGAACATAGTGATTGACAGTTGTTGTCGTTCTTTTTTCTATGGGTTTAAGAGAAACTCGAAATTGCAAGAGAATTTGCACGGACGCAATGTAAATTTGGCGAGCTGTTTTTTACGTACGTATACATATTAAATTGCAACGTTATTGACGCACAGGTAGAGAAGAAGCAGACTGACTTTTTAGCCAATCAGAATGCAGAACACAGTGCACGATGCAAATCCGTGAAGTAGCGAAACCGTGAAAAGTAAACCGCGTTATAGCAAGGGATCACTGTACATCAAAGAGCTCTGCGGCGGCGCTAGTAGTAGCCTAGCAGGAGCTATCGTATGACAAAGCAGCCTAGTTATCATAAATCTTTTGATATTTTTCTTATATTGATTGAGACAGTAATAAAGTGATCATTTCTGTTTTTCATGTTCCTTTTTTGAACGAATATGGGTCACAGAGACCATAAGATACCCCAGAAAGCGGTTTTTGCCGGCGTATAGAGAGCATATCCGTGTGAATGACTTATGACGTGAATAATTATTGCGTTCGCACGAGTTAATCATTTCGAGGGAATGCAATAGTATCTTGTGGGAACGGAATAGTATTTCGTGCGAACGAGATAATAATCCGTGGGAACTAGATATATTTTTATATCTTAATGTCAGGACACGGGCTCCGTAATTTACAAAGAATTGTGTATCTTTAGTTCCCGCGCAGCCATTGGTTGAGAAGGAGGCGCGTTAGCGGAATAGAAAGTGAGGCAGACTTTCGGTGACGCCCCCGGGTGGCTCACGTCTCCTGTGACGTCACGAGGGCAGGTTTTCACCCACGGAGTCGGAGGGGGACAGACCTGCAGCGTTGTTTTGACTTCGCTCGAAAACACCGACGGGAGGACGGGGGCTCGCGCCTGCTGAGAAGAAGATGGCGGACGTCGGAGGCGAAGAAACTCGGTCGGCTTGCCCAAAGCCGTCCCGCAATGGTCCGGTCGGCGGGTCGGCGGCGCGCGCTGCGGGCCTATGGCAGGCCATTTTAACATAAAAAGGCTAAGTTTGACTTTCCGGAATGAACATTGTAGATATCAGTAACGTATTTCTGACTAGTCGTAATTACATTTTGGATAGTTGGAATTGTAATTCAACATATCTGTAACGTAATTGTGACTAGTCGAAACGACCGATAGAGATATCTATAATTCAGTTTTGACTAGCCAAAACTGAATTATAGATATCTGCAATGACGTCATTGAAAACGACATTCAACTCGTCACACATCTTAAATGACAATTGTAGATATCTGTAATTCAGTTTTGCCTAGGCAGAATGACAGTTACAGATATCTCAAACGTCATCATCACTAGCTCCTCTTGTCTTGCACGGGCTGCAGCATTAAAAAGACGATTAAAAATCGCTTCGCCCGCTGGCTGCTCTACGACGGAGATTTGGGGCCACCAAAAAAGTAAAATCAAAAGATTTTAAGTCATAAATTTACGATATTAAGTGGAAGTGAGCATGATGAGCAGCAGGTGAACGCCACACAGCAGCAGCAGACCGACTAAACTTTGTTGAAGAGGTGAGCTGTATGTTTATTGATAACGTTCTAAATGTTTGGAAATTCGTTAGTTTGATTTATGATTTATTCATGTTTTAGTCATTGATGGGTGGTTTGCAGGACCCGAAGCCGTCAGTGTCCCTGCAGATGTCCACCTGAATCCTTTCTTTCTCCATTAAAGACAAGATCTCTACGTTTCTGTGACGCTTCCGTCTGTGGAGGAGCACTTTTTGGCATTTTCAACGTTGTAATGCTAATATAACAGACTATTTTCATTCCTCTTTATTGTTTTATGTTGGATCGGGACGTTTCATCTGGAGGAGAGGTGTATGTAACACTGTTTACTTCCGCATTGGTGTTCGGATGACAGGTTCATGACATTAGGTGACAGATGAACTTCAGGATATGTGAATGAAAAGGAGAATAAAGGCTGCAGCGGTTCTCTGCACCCAAATGTGTCTCTGAGCTCCTTATTAAACAGATAAAACTCCGCTTTACTGACACCGAACCCCGGAAAGCCCGCTCCACTGACAATAATCTGATTTTGAGTCGCCAAAAGGTTCAGAATCACTTCGGTTAAAGCTATCCGGAAATAAAGCTAGGCTCCGATAAACGGAAGACTTGGTGTTTTTCTCTTTTCTTTTCTCTCTTTCCGACCGCGGTCAGCAGAAGCGCAGGGGAGATTTCCTCCGCCGAAGGTGATTCTTCTTCGGGGTTCACTTTCCTGATCGGAACCCTAAACCTAAGCCTCCAGTGCGAATTAAGAACGACTCCGAAACAGTTATTCTGGGGGGGGGGGACACCTTCTCTTTATTACGGTGCTCCGTCCTCCGAACACACAGTATCAACGCACACACCTCCGCTCCTTGCTCACCCCCATCTCAGCACACTCACACGCACGCATGCGCGCGCGCACACGCACACATACGCGCGCGCACAGACACACACTCCACTACACATTTATCTCCTTAATTTAAGAGAAAAAAGTTGTAATTAAAGAAAACAAAACGTTTTTTTTAAACTGGTCCTAAAACCCCGTCGTACTGCTGCAACATGGTGCTAATCAGTGCTAACTACAAGTTAGCAGGTGCGATTTGAATGATTACAACAACACGCTTTGCTCCTCCCCTAAAGTGCGATGCGGACCTAATTTGCATACAGATATCTGTAACGTCATTTCGCCTAGTCGAAACTCTAATTCAAAATATCTGTAATTAGATTTTGACTATCCTGAATGAACATTCCAGATATCACAAGTTTCAGATATCTCTATTCAAATTTCATTTCAAGATATTTGTAACTTGATTATAGATATCTACAATTAAATTATGACTATCCCTAACTCCAGTTGGAGATATCTACAACGTCATTTCGCCTAGTCAAAACTTAATTTAAGATATCTGAAAAGGAACATGTAGATATCTTAAATTGACTTGAATTAAAGATATCTTTAACTTGAGTTTTGACTAGTAAGAATGAAACTGTAGATATCTGAAACTGAAATTGCAGATGGAGCCGCCGACCGGACCGTTGCGGGACGGCTTTAGGAAAGCCGACCCGAGTTTCTTCGCCTCCGACGTCCGCCATCTTCTTCTCAGCAGGCGCGTATGGCAGGCCATTTTAACATTAAAAGGCTAAGTTTGAATATCCGGAATGGCCTGCCATAGGCGGCGCCTCCCTATAAAGCTGCTGCTGCTCCTGCTGCTCCTCCACTCCTCCTCCGTGCACTTCTGCTTCTGCTCTGCCCTGTGAGGTAAGATCTAACGGTTCTGCTCCGTCTGTCGCTTTTCTGTCGCTCTATCGGCCTGAATGTTCTTGAGGAGGGATCTGTGTGATCTAGATCTGTGGTGGGCTTTTTCAAATCAAATCAAACTTTTATTTCAGACTCAGGTGGTCCATAGGAAGAAAAGAAAAAAAACATAAGATACAAATACAGTATACATAATAAAAAGTAAAAAGATACAACTTAAAAAGAGTATAATCGCTGTATCCAGTGTTTCCTCAGGGCAGAAGTGTAGCGGCATGAGCTTCTCTAGTTGAGACTTCCTTGTCAACGATTCAACTTTTTCACAACTTTCCTTTTTTGACAGCAGATTTCTGCAGACTTTAGCAGTTCGATGGGGAACCGTCAGACGTCTCTGTGGCACCTTTTCCCATTTCTGTGACATTTTGCATCTTTGCTGTGTGGTTCCTCTGTAGGCAGTGTGAGGAAGGGTGTGGTTGGACTGTGGGCATGTTCTCACATGTGTTGGGCTTTTCTTCTGTCTCCTCTCATTCTGGGCTTCAAACAGTCCTCAAAAAGAGAAACGGTCTTATTATAAAAAAGACAAACAATCCTTTTACAAAAAAAATACAGGGGCAATGAAATAGTTATGAGCACAAACACAAATTTACATATTTTTTATTCTAAAAGAAACTTTCAACAATTTGCAAATACAGCATAAATGATGGTGTCACTCAAAAAAACTACACCAATATTTGATTTACAAGATAATTAACATTTTTTTCATAATTTCTGTTTTTATATGAACACGTTTAACTAAAGGATTTGTCAGTAAACCTTAAATGTGTTGAATCCGTTGTGGGTACCGGATGTTCACATGTTGCCGTATGTTCTCGGGGTCCTTCGGGGGCCTTCGACCAATGATGACGTCACACTATTTGATTGGCTGTAAATTGCCACGACCAATGAGTTAACGTCGCTAAGTTTTTTAAAAAAAACTTTATTGACAATTGCGGTATCATACATTAACAATGACATTAACATTAACAACGAACAATAACAATGTAATCAATATTGCCTCGAAGATCAGTCACCATTGCCAAACATAACATATTAACATAGAAAATAAAGAATAGAGGGGAAAAAAAGAAACAATGAACATAACACACAAATAAATAAAAACATAAGTAAAATAAAATAAAGGAACAGAAAAAATCTAAATAGTCTAATACTAGTTAAGTTAGGGGTACTCGTGAAGTTTGTATTTCTGAACAAAACTAAGCAATTTCAAGCCATTCTTCTTTTTCATATAATGAAGTGATTGAAAGTTAAAAACAGAGCTCTTTATTAAATGTTATAAAAAGTGGTTTGGTCTTCAAAACTTGACCTCACCAAGATGGCGGTGCTCTCCTCGTGATGTCTCCTCTAGTGATATAATTCATTGGGAGGACCCTGAAGGACCCGAGAACATCCGGCAACCCGAGAACATCCGGTACCCACACCGTCAGCGCTTCTCTGTAATACCCTCTTCTACCACTAGATGACACAAGAGAGCAACTGTGTGCAGAAGAATTTGATGTCAGATTTGTTTATTTCAACGGCAGCTGCATGAAATACAGACTGAGGTTTACTTAGAAATCCCTCTGAAATGATGATAGACAGGAGTCGGGACTGTGGGAGATGAATGACAAAAATATTTCCCACACAGTTTTGATTTCTCACAATTAGTCTCGTTAAATGAAGCCCAGGAAGTATTTGTTTTGATTTTAACACAGTAGATATCATTTATAAATCACAAATTAGACTCACAATTTCAGATGAAATTTGGATATATCATATTTGGCCTACATGGAAATAAATAAAATCAAACATAAAATTGGCATTTAATCGAATTATATAATTTAGTAAGTTTCTTATTCACAAATCAAAATTTTCTTCATCACAACTACTTTTCCCTGTAATAATTAAAGAATTGGAATCTTATTTGGACACTATTTCTAATAAATGAAACAAAAAAGACTCATGTCTTTCTGCTCTGTCAGGTATGTCCTCCACCATGTCTGACATCCAGAAGGCCATGGCTCTCCTCATCAACTCCTTCTCCAAATATGCCAGCAAGGAGGGAGACAGGAACACCCTGAGTAAGGAGGAGCTGAAGGAGCTTCTGCAGGCGGAGTTTGGAGACATGGTTTGTGTGAGTGACCTCCCCCAAAATCCACCCGCTCCCTACAGTCAAACGTTTGAAAACCCCCGCCCTCGTCCCACAGTACACCCGCAACAAGGAAGGCGTCGACCGCGTCTTCAGAGACCTGGACACGAACCAGAGCAACAGCGTGGATTTCAGCGAGTTCGTCAAGCTGGTGTGCTGCCTCACCCAGATGTGCCACGAGTTCTTCACCGGCAGGAAGTAGGAGAGGCGCCGACAGCCGCCTGCTGGCCGCTCTGTGGAGGGAAAATTAGAAAAAAATCATTGTGATGAAAGCCAAAAAATAAAAGTTTGGTTCCTGAAAGGCGTGATGACGTGGTTGTCATAGCAACAGCTGCTGTTCCTAATAGTCACAGCTCAAAAACTTGTTATTACAGTTATTACAAAATAGAAATTTTTAAAACAAACATACAGAAAAATGATCAAAAGTGATTCAAAACATATAAAAGAATGTTTTGCTTTTTTTAAGCATTTTTAATAATATTTCTGTTAAGCTTTCAATCCTTAAAAAGTGTCTGGTTTCCCAAAAATCAACTCAATGTGAGGTTAAGTATTTTTAACTGTGAAACCTGAGAATTGCACCCCCAACCTCCTTTAGCTGAGCTTTTATTATGAACCATAAAGCTTTGAAATGTTTAGGTCCAAACTTACAGAACATGTGACAATGTTCATCAAAATCTTTGGTTATTTATATTGTGTGAAAATCCATGACCTTAACCAAATATCCCTGTGGAAGGTCACGGGGTCACGGGGGTCTGTCCCAGCTGCTGTTGTGGGAGGGCGGGGTACACCCTGCATGGGTCATCTGTCTGTCACAGGGCCATACAACCCCGCCCACATGCAGACCTATGGACGCTTAGAGTCCCTGATTCACCTGCGACGCATGTTTTTGGAGAGCTCCTGGAGAAAATCCACACGTGCACGGGGAGAACGTGCACACTCCACACAGAAAGGTCCCAGCTGGGAATCAAACAGTGAGAAAGGCTAACCACTGCACCACTGTACAGCCCAGATTTATTCATTTTAAGTTTGAATGTATTTATATACATTCGCCCACAAGTGGCCGGGATAGGCTCCAGCAGCCCGTGACCCCGAAAAGGATAAAACGGTTTAGAAAATGAATGAATGAAATGTATTTATATGACTTGCATCCAATAACAAAGTAATTTGTATTTTTCATTCTTTATGTTTACAGCTTATTTGTAAGGTTACGTTTAATTTATTTCTCTTTGTTCGTTTTAGGAAACAATACATAAAATAAGTAGGTAAAATGTTTAGTAGCTAATGTTGAACTTTAAAGCTGTGCAAATTGTTTCAATGATAAACGAACCAATGTTTTATTTTTAGCTATTGCCGTAAATTTAAATGACAAAACAAGCATTTTAGTTGTTAATAAAAAGTAAAGACTGTAGTCATTTCTGTGTTCTGTAGGAGTTTTATTTACGTAATTATTCAAATATTAATCATTTTTCCATATTTACAAAGAATCCGTTCCATTGTGTATTTTTACTTCCCGCGCAGCCATTGGTTGAGAAGGAGGCGCGTGAGCGGAAGAGAAAGTGAGGCAGACTTTCGGTGACGCCCCCCGCTGGCTTACGTCTCCTGTGACGTCACGAGGGCAGGTTTTACCCACGGAGTCGGAGGGGGACAGACCTGCAGCGTTGTTTTGACTTCGCTCGAAAACACCGACGGGAGGACGGGGGCTCGCGCCTGCTGAGAAGAAGATGGCGGACGTCGGAGGCGAAGACACTCGGTCGGCTTTTCTAAAGCCGTCCCGCAACGGTCCGGTCGGCGGCTCGTCGGCGCGCACTGCGGGCCACATCGCCGCCACGACGGTAACGTCGGGTCCGCGGATGGTTAGGATTGTCAAGTCGGAGTCTGGCTACGGCTTCAACGTTCGCGGTCAAGTCAGCGAGGGGGGGCAGCTGCGGAGCATCAACGGGGAGCTGTACGCTCCTCTCCAGCACGTCAGCGCGGTGCTACCGGGAGGCGCCGCGGACCGAGCCGGGATTGTGAAGGGGGACCGGATCCTTGAAGTGTAAGAGACCGCGGGTTTTTTTCACTCGAAGGGTTAGCTGTCTAAGCTAGCTAGCTAGCTCCCTAGTTTCGTTATTTAGCCTCCGCTGTCAGTCTGAACGTTAGCTTGGTTCGCTGCTACAAATGTGTCGGTTTGACGAAGAAAACCCACTTTCCCCCCGTTTCCTCGTGGGTTTCAAGTCACGTCTGACGTGGAGGGAGGGAAATAGAAAGCTAACCAGCTTACATAAGCTGCACAACAGCCTCTGCATGTTGATCAGCTGTAGCTAGCTAGCAGTCCAGGTTGTTGCTGTCTGTCTGGCAGGTGAGGGAGGCAGCGACCGCCTTAAACCCATGACCCGAGCCGCTCAGGTGACCCGACGGTCCTCACGGAGGTCAGACCCTCTGAGGACGGGCAGGGGGCGGCCATGCTCCTCGGCTTTGATCAGGTCTGTCTCTGCAGGAGTCAAAGGGTTTTGTTTTGATAGGAACTGAAAGCTGGATCCAAACTCTGAGGTCTCTAACTGCAGTCATCAGTTCTGTTTGTCCTAAATGAAACAACAAGTGATCCTAGAATTGTATTCTTATGCAACATTCCCCTTAGGTTCACAACCTTATGATTTTAAAATAGCCTTTAACTTCAATATTACTGCAAAATTCTCTCTAAAAGCGTTGAAAAGTGCTAAATGTTTGTTAAAGCCCTTTTTGTTTTTTAAAATCCCTGTCATTTTGACACCATAAGTATCAGACATTCGAACATTTCTTTTTTTAAGCACAGAAAAATGATCTTTTTCTAAACTTGGCAGAAGACAATGGGAGAAACCTCGGTGCTGCTTCCTCTTGCTGAGACATCAGACGGTCTGTTTGGACGTCCTCCGTCACATGACAGGACCAGTTCATCATGTGATTCATTAACTAGTTGGAATGTTTTCCTAAATGTTTCAGGAACCTGCAGGTTGAGCTGGAACATTGTCAGCATTTTTAACGTAAAGCCTCTGGTTTCATCCAACAGGTCCTTCTTTTTGATTGTTTCCTGGAAATGCAGGAAAGAGGAAATCCACTCTGATTGTAGTTTTGATTTTATATGGGATAATATTTAAAAATATGAAAAGTAGCTAAGTCTGCATTTGCAGTTGAGCGTGGAGATGTTGTATGACGTTGATGCTTTTCTTTTTCTTAAACCTAGTTGATGTACTTTGTACTTCCAGGAACATCTAAGGATTAGTGTAAACAGTCATTAAAATGCTGAGATCTTAATCTGTGGAAACTTGAGTGTTTACAAGTGAAAAGCACAGGAGCCAAACGAAGATGGAAATAGATTTGTCGTTAGCGCTTGAATGCACCAGTTTATTGGTAAACCTGCTGAACGTCTGGCCGTCCACGCGGCGAGTGCGTTCCGCGTCGAGCCATGGTTTACATGCAACCGTGAACGTCCTTCAGAGTGGCGGTTTTTTTCTGAACGCCTCCAATGAGCCGTGCTCTGCGCCGGTTCTCGGGTCACTCTGTGACCATTTTCCCTCCACGGCTGATTGGTTCCTGACAGATCTGGATGTTTGTGGTTTGCAGATCTGCTCTTCTCATCTTAAAATGTATTTCTTCCACCGTTTTCCCTCCATTCATAGGTTTTTTTTAGTCCTCCTCCCTTGTCTTTGTTTTCTGGCAGCATATTGTTAGCATTTGCTGTGTTTGTCCCACTGCTTCTCATGGGGGATTAACAGACACCTGATGCTGGAGCCATCTGCTGTCATCAGAGCCAAGGTGGCCGGTGACGTTCAGGACCAAACATGGTCCACCTGTGTGTCTGAAGATAAGAACATGTCCCCGTCACACAAAGATGATGCTGAGGAAACCTACATTCAGAAACGGATCTCAGTTAGATGATAAATGCATGAATTCGTCTGTTTTCACCAATTCTGCTGGAGCTGTGAGGTCTGCAGTATTTGTAGGACTGTAGATAAACGGTGTTTTGAATGTGATCTAGCTGAAGCAAAGCAACGGGAGCTTTTTGGAAATCTTCATGTCCGCTGGCTGCTGCACTGTAGTATAAAAGCTGTTTGCTGAAAACGTCTTTCGTTTCTGTGCTCAGTAACGGGGTCAGCGTGGAAGGTGCGACCCACAAACAGGTGGTGGACCTGATCCGTGCCGGAGAAAAGGAGCTGGTTCTGGCCGTTCTGTCTGTCCCGCCTCAGGAGGCGGACGGGCTGGAAGGCGGAGAGGACATCCAGCCCAACTACGATTACAGCGACAAGCAGGCCGTGCCCATTTCCATCCCCACGTACAAGCATGTGGAGCAGCACTCGGAGAGGTTTGTGGTGAGTGGCCGGACCTTTCGACGCCAAAGCAGGTACCGCCTTACGCTCCTCTGTGTGCAAACGGGACCCTCTCTCTGTGCTCACAGGTGTACAACGTGTACATGTCAGGCAGACAGCTGTGCTCAAAACGCTACCGGGAATTTGCCATCCTGCACCAGAACCTGAAGAGGGAATTCTCCAACTTTAACTTCCCCAAGTTTCCTGGTAAATGGCCCTTCACCCTCTCTGAACAGCAGCTGGATGCTCGCCGCAGAGGCCTGGAAGAATACCTGGAGCGAGGTACGCTGATGTGGATCCCTCACCTGCTGAGGTTTAGCTAAGAAATTAGGATTGATGCTTTAGTTGTTTTTTTTCCCTTTGTAATCTGTCTATTGAAAGTAATCGGTTTTACTCATTGTTGGAATGTAAATAATGCTGATGATAGTGAGATTTTCAGTTCAGTCGTGGTGTTTACTGTCATTTATCTGGCGTTTCTTCTTCTCTGTCTCTAGTGTGTTCTGTTCGGGTCATCGGTGAGAGTGACGTCATGCAGGAGTTTCTCTCTGAATCCGACGAGGTACGCTGGGATTTCACACCCCGACCTTTTAAAGCTTCGGGTTTTTTGTGCGTTTACCTTTGAAAAAATGGATATTGTTACTCTTTTTAATAGCTTTGTTAAAGCTATGAGGGGAGCTGGAGGCCCCACCCTGTCGCGTCACGTGACGGGACTGACACAGAAATAATCTAGATGGGCGTCGCTGTTATTGTTTCTTCAGCATGTTTTGCAGCGGTTGAGTATTTTTTAAGAAGCATCGGTTTTAGGATAACTGGTATAAAATGCTCAAGTCTTAAGTAATTTATTTTTATTGACATTCTGACATTAAAGGCTGTTTTTTTGTGTTAAAGAGCAGAAACTAAAATGATAAAAGTCTTTGATCGTCCACAGAAATCCCAGAGAATTCTGTCCTTATTCTTAGCTGATTTATATCGCCTTAAAAATGACAGCAAAGCGTCTCCAGAAGTTCTGAGGCTTTTTTTTTATCCCACAAAACCAAATAATGCAAACTTTACTTTTTTGGGCTGTAAAAGTGGAACAGAAAGAAGAAGAACTTATTTCTGTCCCATTTTCTTTCAAAACAATGAAAAAAAGGAACAAAAATATGACGGATAGCAAACACCAACATGAGTTCAAACTCATAACTATATAATAAAGACAAAATAACCAACATTTTTTATCGTTCCTGCTTTTTTAGAACATTCCATGTTTGTGTTTATTGATTTATCTCCTTTTGTTTAGTGGTTGACAATCGTCCCATAACCGTTTAAAAGCCTTTTTCTGCAGAAGCTGCTTTTAATTTATGCTCAGCTGTAACGGCGCCTGACAAAAACAACCGCCGTCATTGTGCTTCGCCTCTGTGCTCAGAATTACAACGGCGTGACGGACGTGGAGCTGCGCATTCTGCTGCCGGACAAAACCACCATTTCTGTGCGAGTCCGTAAAAACAGCACGACCGACCAGGTGTACCAGGTGAGTCCGAACAGAAAGACGAAGACCATAAACTTTATTTTGAATTTGACTCCAGTCTGATGCTGCAAACAAAACCAAGAATCTAAAAAGAAACATAGAAACCCTCAAACAATCAAGAGGATGTTGAACATCCCATAAGCAAACATGGCATATATTCTCACACACACACATATATGTATATATATAATGTTTTTTTAAATATTGTTTTTTATGTTTTTATTATTAATTTTTAATATTTTTATTCAAACCTATAATCAACAATGTAGAGAGAAAATTAAACAAAAAAAATCATATTTTTAATTTTCCTTCCCTGATTAAAAACATCTTCCTCCATATGAAGTCAGTTTTTCTATTCCATAAATTATTTTTCCTATTTTTTAATTATTAGGGATTTCAAATTCTTACAATTTATTGTAATCATTTTTCTTGTGATTACTAGTAATAAATAATCTTTATCTCTAGAACATATCAGGAAACAACAGTATATTTGAAGGCATTGTTTAACTTTGATTTATTCTTCTTTAAAAGCCTCTAAACATCTGATTGGTTTCTTATTTTTCCACGTTTATTTTTCCAACTCACCATTACGACAGTTGTTTAATGAATTTAGAAATATCTGGTTTTTAAATTCCAGTCTAACGCTCTGGAATAAGTCATTTTTCTATTTTACATTTGGTGTTGTTTTAAATCTAATGATCTAAACATGACGAACAGCAGGAGGAACTCAGCTTCAGCATTTATTTATAGAAAAGCTAAAGCTTCTTCATAATTACAGAGATTATCAACCAAGTGAGATCCTTTTTTAGGAATCAGAGGTTTGTTGTAATCAGTCAGAAGAGCTGCAGTGAACAGCGACCTCTGAGTTTGTGTGTTTTTCTGTAAAGACGTTTGTCCGTCTTTCAGGCTTCATTGAAAGTGCCGTGTGGAGACATTCGGCGTCGTCTTGAGCGTGCACGGCTGCGGCGCCACCGTTTCCATGAACGCATCATTATCGTTTCTGTGACTAACTCCTTGTTGTCGCTCTGCAGGCGTTAACGCTGAAGGTTGGGATGGACAGCGTCATGGCGAGCTACTTCGCCCTTTTTGAAGTCATCAATCATTCCTTCGGTAGGACTATTTTGTTTTTCTATTTTAAGTCTAAGGGAAATTTCCTGAGTCATGTGACGCCTCCTCCCCCTATAGTCTCCTGTGAGGTCATCACATGACTAAAAAAGGAACTGCATCCTTCTACTGACGGAGACGGTCTGAATTTCCTCCTGACGGTCTCCAGCGTCGCTCCAGCTCTCCTGGAGACGACGGCTTCACGTCTCTGATCGTTCTCAGCGTCCTCCGCTCTGAAACATCATTATTAAGTTAGCAGGTTAACCGGCCGATCTCCAGTTCAAATGGATAAATCCCTCAATAAAACACACAGCTGAACGTCAACAAGAGGAAACCTTTGTTATAATAAGTGATCATTAGAATTTTTCCTGAAAGAAAGTGTTAAAACACTCATTGTTATACTAGAAATCCTTCAACCGTCATTTTCCTGTTTCTCTTTCTTTATTCTAGTATCTTCCAACATTTGTTTTGGTGCTTAACTTCTACGATTTTTCATCTATTTCAACCGTTCAACTATTCAAATGTTCAGCTCTATTAGCTTTTTCCAGCTTTGACTTTTGCTCCTTCAAATCCTTCAATTTTTCCAGGTATTCCAGGATTTCTGCCTCCATTAAATCCATAGGGAATCCTTGGTCAATTATGATCATTTCTTTCTTTCATATTTTATTTTTGCCATTTATTACCCTTTAGGTTTAATTTTCTTTCAGCAATAAATCATCAACCCTGCAGCTCCTTCTAGTCCTCTCTTGGTTTCTCTGGTCAGAGCCTCGTCTCTGCGAGTAAATCTGGAAGACGCAGCTCTATCTGCCATGAAACCCTCTTTTATTAAGCGTCAAATCCTTTAAAGTGCTCTAAACAATCCGTCTTCTGGAGGCTGGCGTCCTCATTCTGCTTCTGTTTTTGCGTGGCAGTGAGGAAGCTGGCGCCCAACGAGTTCCCTCACAAACTCTACGTCCAGAATTACACGTCGGCGGTTCCGGGGACCTGCCTGGCGCTCCGGAAATGGCTGTTCAGCGTCCAAGAGGAGGAGTTTCTCCGAGATAATCCCCTCGCACTTCACTATTGTTTTCATCAGGTAAATATACGTTAGACTTTATGCTTCTGTACACACACAATCTGTCACTTGTACCTTTTTTTAAGGATTTTTTAAATAAATAGTTAAATTCAAAGAGGCGTACGTCATTTTAAATGGGACTTTGTCCAGAAGTATAATTTTACTAAGCTTCATGCAAATAAATATCCAGTTTTTTCATTATGAATTAAATAATGATGATTATTTTAATGGTATTTTGTAACTTCCATCAATAAAGATGAACTGGATGATAACTTAAAAAGTAAAAACCCGAATGAAACAGTTCCTTTCTCCTGTGTGACTCTTATAATTCCCTCCTGTAGAGACAAACTCCTGCATTTCCTGGTAAACGGCCCTTCGCCCTCTGAACAGAAACGGAAACTCTCCTTCACTTCCTTCTGACTCATTCAGATCTGCTAAACTGTCTGACTGCAGCAAAAGTGGCTGGAAGCTTCCAGATTTATGATTTTAGGGACACAAAGGAAAAATGCTCTGAATAAAATTCCCTCAAATGAGCATCCAGGCTGTTTAGCAGCCTGTGACAGTGGATAGCAGGAGCTCCTGAGCTTCAGACCTGAACGTTTGCCATTCCTCTTCAGTATTAGTCAACCCTTTGATATTTGGTGATGGAGTAAAGCTTTATTGATCCCCAGCAGAGACCCAAATCAGAGGTCATACAGTTATTCTTCAGTGTTATTCAAACCTTTGGTATGAACTGGAAAACATGTCATGTTTGGATCTTTTTTGGGCCAAAATACCAGATGGAATCAA
This sequence comes from Oryzias sinensis, assembly GCA_037389245.1. Taxonomy (NCBI): domain Eukaryota; kingdom Metazoa; phylum Chordata; class Actinopteri; order Beloniformes; family Adrianichthyidae; genus Oryzias; species Oryzias sinensis. Next base: position 57,243,145 of record CM074488.1, read on the forward strand.
ACTTTATCGATGCTCAGCAGAGAAACACGACTGTCCAGAAGTTGCAGCAATAGAGGCCAACATCTTCGTTGATAAAATAGTGAATTCGGTTCAAAAGGGGAGCTTGGGGATTTCATATCAAATGTTTTCTTTCTGTCAGGGGGGGGGATCGACTTCTGTGGGTTCAGCCTTCATGTGTTGTTGTGCGTCTCTTTTTTTCTGCCAAACCGACCCCCCCATCCCCCCCCCCTGTCTGTGCAGGCGCTGGACGATGTGAAGAAGGGATTCATAAAAACGGAGGACAAATCCTACCAGCTGCAGAAACTGGCAGAGCAGCACAAGATGGCCACGGTGGGTAAAACAGACCCGCCTCTGTTCAGGAGACGTCTGAAGACCCTCCATGCATCCCAATCGCCGGGTCAATTTAAACGGGACCTTTTACAGCATTCACTGGAAGGCTGGTGTGCGTGGAAGTGAGGCCGCCTAATATTCACTCGTAGCTTCAACGGCCTCAGGTGTTTAAAACGATGCACCTGGCGTTCCACGAGAACGGGCCGCACTCTGGGGCTCCAGCTGTCCTCGCTACTAAACATCCCACCGTCAGCGGGACGGAAACCAGCGAGAGCAACACGGATCGGTCTCGTGTGTCTCCGTGGTCTCGTCTTATCGAGCGTGGCGTACGGCGTCCCGTCCAGCACACAGGCAGGACAGCTCCAATAGGATTTTAGCAAGAGGAACCTCAGTTCCTTCAGTCTGATCACTTCCAGCTCCATCATGACTCCACACCAGTGCAGAAAAAGAGACGGGAATGACCCAATTACACCCAGAAGGTTTCATCAGTGGAACAGAAAGACATCAGAAATGTGGGCCGCTATGTCTGCAGTGCGTCACAAACAATAAACCTTTCTTTGCTTTATTCCATTAGGCAGACATCAAATATTCCTTTCCAGTCTTCTCTAAGTCAGCATTTAACAGATCAACGTGCAGGAATGCAGCAGTTACGGTTGTTTCCTGCTCGTGTTGCTGGCAGTGGCGTTCATGTCTGCGTCTCTGCGCTCCTCAGTATCTGAGCCTGCTGCGGACGTGCGAGGGCTACAACGAGGTGGTCTTCCCCCACTGCGCCTGCGACTCCCGGAGGAAGGGCCACGTCATCACCGCCATCGGCACCCACCACTTCAAGCTGCACGCGTGCACGGAGGACGGCGCTCTGGAGGTGAGCGCGCCGCAGTGCAATCGATGATGCAATAGTTCACACCAGCCAACCGAAGGCAGTAAATGCCTCAGGCTCTGCTGGGGGGGCGGGGCATCCAAAACATCCTTTGAAGTCAATCGTAGACATCCAGAAGAAAGCAGCTCTGGGTTTTCGGTTTCAGACGGAGGAATCGATATTTAACCGGTTTTAAAAAGGTGATTGGTCGTTTTGTCAGAGCATCATTCGTACGTAAAGGTAACAAAGCCGTGTTTGCTTTTCCAGAACCAGGTGATCGCCTTTGAGTGGGCGGAGATGCAGCGCTGGGACACGGACGAGGAGGGCATGGCGTTCTGCTTCGAGTACGCCAGAGGAGAGAAGAAACCTCGCTGGGTGAAGATCTTCACTCCATACGTGAGTCTTCTGCCTCACCCTCCACACGGAAAACCTTCTCTGAGTGATCAACGCACAAAGCTCCGTCACCAGTGGGTGTGGGATCCGTCACCAGTGGGTGTGGGATCTGTCACCAGTGGGTGTGGGATCCATCAGATCATATAAACCATCAGAATTCTTATCAAATGTAACTTCAGTGCCTGGATTTGTCCTCCATTTAACACTCAGAAGGTTTTTCCTCCAGAGCTGCTGCAGTCATTCAAAGCGTGGGGGTGAAAGTCCTCAGAGCCGTCATGGGAACCATAAGATCCCACTAAAGCTTTATTAACCAGAACAAAAGAGGCCTGAATGCTTTTCTCTGCTCCCTCTAGTTCAACTACATGCACGAGTGCTTTGAGCGCGTCTTCTGTGAGCGGAAGTGGAGGAAGCAGGTAAGGGCCGCACCTTTTCCTGCTGTACAGCAAGCCCCTGTCTGCCAGGCTAAACTTGGCTCATTCTTCCTCCGATACCGGAGAAGCTGAAGCTGTGGATGTCTCTGTTTAATGGATGATGTTTAGTGAGGCTGCATGAAAACTGATGAATATTAAAATGTCACCTTCATTTATACCTTTATGTAGAACCGGAGATCAGAATCAGAACGGACAAAAACAGTTTTTATCTCTGATCAGAACTGAACTGTGTACAGAAAAACCTTTGGGTCAGAATAAATCATGTGACATGCGCAGAACTCTCTAAAATACTGGAAACCACCATAGAGGAAGAAACGGCGAGTTCCGTGGTGAACAAAGGAAGCTGCTACATCCATGATCTTCTAAACGGGCTTTTATTATGACTATGAAGTGCTTGTTCGTTTAAATCGGTGCTTTATTCTTGGTTTTGTGCGGAGCTGGAAGAAGGCTTCGGTTGGACCAATACGGGCCAGCAGCAACATCTGGTCGTGGTTTAAAGTCCACGCCGCGATGTGGGCTGTACATACGTTCAGCCTTTACTTTGTCTGTCTGAAATGCAAACATCAAACCGTGACCCACAAACCCTGCATCCCTACTGCTGACCATACTCTACTCACGTGACGTGTCCTCGCTGTTACAAAGACCACCTCTCTGTGTTCTGTGTCCTGATTGGCTGTTTTCATTCCATAATCCTGGACTCTTAACCTTGAGACAGACATCTCTCGGTGGAGGTCGCCTATCGCAAGTTATTTGGAGAACGAGGGGATTCTGTCTTTAGGCAGATCTCTGACATCACAAACCTTCACCCTGGATTATTCGGGAACCGGTCCTCACAGCGCTCGCCGATGCAGGCGGCGTCTCACCAGAGGAGCGTCTTCGTTTGTTCACTCAGGTGTATTTCTATTCCTTCAGGTTGAAGACGAAGCTTCTGACAAAGACAACAAAAACTGCAGCAACACTGGTGAGTCCTTTTCCTTCCCCCAAACACAGAACATCAGCGCAGAACCCGGGTAGAACTTCAGAATCCAGCCTCACAGAAACACAGATTTAAAGATGCTTTAGAGATGGTTGTGAGCACAGAGGCATCCTCCTCTTCCTCATCTGAGGGTCCAACTTAAAGCATGAAGGTAGAAACTACACATTTAGGTCACCAGAACAATTCACTGCATCTTTCATGGAGCGTCAGCCTAAACTGTCAAAGTCGCTTAATTCAAGCCTGAGAACGTTGAGAAATGCGTCCCAGATGAACCTGGGGGGTCCGAGCGTTCAGGATGACAGTTAAATCAGACAAAGATGTGGGAAATCTCAGAGGCGGCGGTTAGATCCGTCTGCGGAGGTGTTGGTTTGTCTCTGCCTGGAGGAACGCGTGAATGTATGCAAAACACGCGGCGGGCTGTCCCAGCAGACGCCGAAAACAAAACCCTCCACCGTCATCACAGGGATGGGGGGCAGCAGCTGCAGGGGGAGAAGGCGCAGAGAGGGGCATCTGGAGGACAGGGAGAGTTTGACATCCAGAGACGCAGCCAAGGCATCGATGCAGCCGAGCGATTGTGCAGTCACGACTGCGCAGCCGCCCCAGGAGCAGCATGATCACCTGTGCTTCCCCCAACCGCCCCTGTGTTTCAGAATATCTGCCTCCTTTGGAGACGCAGCAGAAAGGATGGCGCCACCTGGGGGGGGAGATCGCCACGTCCTAATGCCGTTTCGCCGTCACACGAACTAGAACCGGCCCACTCGCATCATCACAGCCACCCCAGAGAGCGCCCATCAGGAGCCAGAGGCCGTCCCCTAAGCGGCGGACGCCGGCATCCATTCAGTATTCTTCCACACATCTTCTCCTTCCCGTCCTGGGATTGGCTGAGCAGCTCCTCAGGACGAGCTGGTCAGAGCGACCGTCATGAGGCGTCCTCACGGCGAGGGCGACGTGCGGCGGACAAACCCGGAGCAGCTGCAGGGCTTCGGGGGACTGAGCTGAGATGAAAGCGATGCTGCAGAAGATTCCTCGTGTTTTCTGATGAAGGGAGGAAGCAAGGTCCCGCCCTTTTCTGCACCGACAGAAGAAACAAATGTCTCCCGCCTCTGAGCTTCTGGGTGTTTCTGTGAGGAAACACTGGAAGCTGCCATGTTCCAGTGGAAGAATTTGTGATTATTTGTGTGTTTAACATTCGTGTTCCTGCAAAGATATAAATTAATAGAAGAGATTGACTCCTTCAAAACACTAAATGGATTGCATTGTAAATGCTTGAACTAATGTTTCATTGGTCACCTGGTTCCAGTCCGACCGGCGTTGGCGGTCTGCCATTAATCTGAGCGTCGGGATATTTATGTCCGCCGCAAATGTTTTATGGCGGCAGTTTAGCAAAGCTTTGAAGTCCCCGTTCCTGACGGAGAACCTCCCGACAAAAGGTTAACGAGGCCGAGCGTTAATATTATTCCTTCTACATGGAGATCGCTGCGCTCGGCCGTGAATCACGCCTCCAGCTGCAGCTCCCAGAGCGGACAGCAGGGGGCAGCAGAGCGCCGGAGCAGCCCCCACTGAGGGGAGCTGAGGAGCTAATCTTCTCCCTGCTCCTTCTAGTGAGCCCCGGGGGCCTGTAATTCACCCAAAAGTATCTCCCCCGTGCAGCCTGTCCATTAAGGGGGGGGGGCTGTCTGCTAAGCCCTGCGACTGCAGCTGCGCAGGCCTCCTATTGCACATCCATGGAAACAGTGTTAGTCGTGGTGTTTCGTGTTCCTCGTTTGTTCCTCTGCGGCTGTTAGGGAGCAGCTTCACGCCTTAACGTGTGGCGAGGCCGCTCACCACTGGGGGGGGGGGGGGGGGCTTCTCCACAAAGGGCTGCTTGATCTTTTTTCTTATCTTTTTCTGAATCTCTGCTGTGCTTCACGGTTTCACAGCAGCCATCAGGCGGGAGTTTTCCCCTTAAGCCGCCGGTTCATCACGGTTCTGTTATGGGTGGTGGGCGGGGCTTCTTCTGAGCACGCAGGTGTGCTGTTAATGAAGACAGCAGACAGATTGAGACAGATACATCCCCCCCCCAGTCTCTGCTGCTGTGACGTGTGTCATCCATCCGTTCCACGCCACACGCCGTCACCGCGTTGGGTCTCCATTTACGGCCGAAGGAAGAGTCCATTTAGAGACTAAAGAAGTGGAGCCGTTCGACCTTGATGAGAACCCCCCCCCCCCCCCCCGTGATGTGAATGTGCGCTCAGCCTCGCCTGTCCTCCGCTCTCCACGGCGGTCTCCTGTCACTGGGGGGGGGGTTGCCGTGGCAGCACCACGTCGGCTCAGATCCGCTCCGTTTCTGACTCACTCCCTGAAATCCTGAACTGGAAGTTGTGTGTTTTTTTCTCGTGGCTCGTGCTGCTGTGAATAGGCCGCTTTCTGCTCGCCGTCTGTTTTCTGGTGGTTCGTCTCGTCGGCGCCGGGCGGCGTCTTATGCTCAGTTTTTGTTTTTTTTGTTTTACTAAATGTCACATCAGACGTTCAGATGAACACAGAGGCGGCGTCAGCAGCTGATCAGATGTCTGAAGCTGTGGGGCGTCAGTGGACCGACCCGGCGGTTCTGACCCGGCAGAATCCTCCCCTGAACTACTGTAACGATTAAATCAGGACGTTTGTGGATCCAAACCAGAAGCTGTAAAAGTCTGCTGTTGCTATGGCGACATAGGTTTCGCCTGGCGGCAGGAAGGCACAGACAGGACGCCGTCCTGCCCGAGCGGCACCCTGCGGGACGCCCTGCAGGCCCGGACTCGGTTCTGGTTGCCCTCCGGCGTGGACCTCCGGGTTCTGCAGCTCCTGATGCCGCGAGGAACCGACCGCCGGGCGCTCTGACTGTCCGTTCTCAGGAAGACGGACGCTGCAGAGCGTTCAGCCGCGTCGGTTTTTTTAAATTTGTACTTCTGACAGAAAATGCACTCCTTGGTTTTCTCCAGATCGTGACTTTTAATGATTTAGAGGCGAAAACGATTCGGAGGAAATGATCCCGAGCAGCGAAACGACTGAAACGCAGGTCTGCCTGAACACAGCAGGAGGTCCGAGCAGAAAGACGGATTTTCTAAGATCATCCTTCAAGCTTTACTAACCTCATGTAAAATGAAAAACAGACAAACTTTTCAAGATGTTGTGTAGAGTTAAAAAAAATGTAACAATATTTTAAATAAAGTTATATATTGAGAAGAAACCTCTGAATTTCTGCTTTTGCTTTGAATGTAAACGAATCAGTTTTTTATTTTCTGAACTGAATAAATTGAGATGTTTTCGTCCAGCCTGCAGCTGTTCTCATCCAAAAAGCTGCAGGATCTGCTGCTGAGGAGGAGGAGGAGTCTTCATGATTCCTTCATCCTGTTAGCAGAAAATCAAAACCTTCTGAACAAACTCAGTTTGAGATTGACCCACATTTGAATAAATGCAAATCTGTGAGTTTCATTTAATCAAAGGATGATTATGAAAACATGCTTGTTGTCTCTGTGGGTTCTAACGTCCTCAGATTCTCCCGCTGGGATCTCCTCATCTCAGGAGAAGGACCCCCCCCCCCCCCCCCCCAAAAAAAAAAAAAAATTGTTGTCCAGCTCTAGAAGAAATAAACTTGCTTTTCCTGTTCTAAAAATGCCTGAATCCTGCTCAGCTGCTGCAGGCTGTGCTTAGGTGATGATGTCCTGTTCCTCTGTACAGTAGGGTCCCTGATGTTGCTCTTACTTCAGGAGCCGCTGCACGAGGGAGTGTTGAGGGAGGCGGGGTTTCATTTAAAGCAAGGCCTCTGGATGCACCCATGGAAGCACGCCTGCATCCCGCTGTGCGCCTCTGCTGGGGTAAAAACATATGACTACAGCTGTTCCACCCACACTGCAAGCCGGCGCTTCCTGTTCTCTTCCACCAACACCGTCCGGCCGTTAGAACTGTCACTTTTTCTGCTCTGGGTTCACTTAAATAAAATGTCCAAAATAAAGGAGGTTAGCATCGCTGTAGAGGAGCTGAAAGAGCAGCACTCTGCTGTTTCATTGGGCTCTGATTCGCTACAGTATCTACTGAACTCACATTTGCATGCAGACAAACAGTATTTCCTTTAATTCCAGCCTGCTGTCATAAAAGCAGGTTTCAAACATAAAGATGCTTCTTGTTAAGGCGGAAAGAAATCCATCAATAGGACCAGAGGAATTTGTTTTGATAGAAGTCCTGAACTTTAAGAAAGATTTTGGTTTGTTATGTGCTTCCTCATAGTTTATTGCTCTTAATAAGCAGAATTTTTATGTCCTTAATTATGCAAGACAATGGTGTAGCAAGAAGGTACATTGAAATACTTGTTTGTTCCTTGCTTTTAGCACTGCAACAGAACAATCTATCCTGTGATTTCAGACCACTAAAATCAGATTACATCTACATATACTGTATGTTAGGAGTCAACATCATTACAGATATGACTCCAACTACGATGTTTTCAAGATCAAATACTTCAAGATTTATTGTTTTAAAGCAAACCGTTAATCTGTTAGTATTAAGTTAGTGTTGTTAGTTTAATTAGTTAGTACTTTGTGCTATTTAGAGTTTTTGCAGTGTGATTTAAATATTTAATCAGACTCTTTAAGAGACTAAACAAACGTAATGTTTTATTAAGACGAAAAACTTGTTTCAAGAAAGTAAATGTGACAGTGCTCTCCCTGGCCTTCATTAAAATATACTTACATTGAAAGACTTGCCAATTCTATTTCTGATAATTAATTTCTTTTGATCTTTTTTTATATTTCTTTTAGGTTAAATTTGGGCAACATCACAACTTTCTTTTAAGCGATGAATTATTACAAAGAAAAACATCTGATATTCTCATTTTTAACAGCTTATGTTACGCATGCAATAAATAATAAGAAAGTTAATTGGTTGATAGTATTTTTTTTTTATATATATAGATTCTGGGTTTTGTTTGTATAATTAAAGGATTCAAAGGAGGTGTTATTGGATATTTGAAACATGTACACCAAATATATAAAACATAACTGCACTAATGGATGACTAGACCTGGATTGCAGGTAAGTCAAAACACACAAAACAGATGTTGAGACTCCCCTGCTTTAGGAAAGTGACGTTGAACATGGAGGGAAGACGAGAACACTTTCCTGTGAGCAGCTCCTCCACTTTAACCCGTCAGCTTAGAATAATGAGCCCAGAGCGGCGGAGAGGCGGCTTATCCAGCCGTCACACCTGAGGAGAAACCTGTCCGGTCCACTTAGCGTCCCACGCCGAAGCTTCGGCAGAAACGGCGTGGGATCAGCTCTCTAAGCTGCCAGTCTCAGCTCCGCTCACAGAAAACTGGGTGTCTGTTTAGTTCAATTAATTCCTTCTCCTTTTTTTCTGAGGTGAAAGTCAATACAATGAAACACAAAAACATTAAAAACACAAAAGACAATAAACGAGGGAGTCCCTGCCTCCCTCAAATGTCTAAAGATGGGGTGCCCTGTTCTCCTTCAGGAGCTGCATCCATTGCAGTGAGGCCCCAAGGAGGAGCATAACGCCACAGGAGTTAAAAAAAAGAAGCAGGTAAAGCCAGCCATGGCAGGCCGCCATGTACGGGCCAGACGGGCGACAGTTCGGGGTGCAATTTGGGCATGCAGTCAGTTCTTGTAAAAGAAAATGTCCAACAATGTCCGGAGGGGAGGGGGTTACCACTTCCGTCTGGGGAGGTGTTAGTGTAGAACCCGGCCCTGGTCCTCAGATTTAGATGGCTTCATAGCATATTATATAACTTACCTTTCATGCACATCGCAATACCACCAGCAGAATCCTTCTGCTTTTTTCTTTTTGTCTTCCGTGATAAACGGCGAGCTGCGTGATAAAGCGTTTTAAACGGCGTCACATGACATTACAGCCCATAACAGCAGTTTATGGCACTCTGTTGGGTTTTTACGGAGGTGCATATGGAGTAGAAGGCATAAAGCAGCGGTCCGTGAACATTTACATACATGTCAGCCGAGACAAATCACAGGCATGTGAGGGAGCAGTTACTAAAACCAAGATGAGGATTTCTGTTTCACATTTGTTAAATGTTAACTGTTGAATTTTCACAGATATGTCTGTGTTTCCACTTCTGAGGCCCATGGGGCCAGGCAAACGCTTCCAAAACATTACAATGACACAAAGCAGGAGGCCTCTCTTCCTCCTCCTCTCCTCATCATCATCTTCTGTCACAGACCCACAGAAATGGTGTTTCTAACAGTTTCTTTGGCCGTTTCTATGATGATAGGGGGACTAAAACGCTGGTGGGGTGGAGTGTAAACACAGGAATGATGGGAAATGAGTGGGGCTTACTCCAAACGGTCCTGCCGCCCTTCATCAAAATGAAGAGACGACTGGGACTCTTCCCCTGATGGTGTCTATTTTTCATAGATTTGTATGCCTAAGCAACGAATGAACACGTCTGCTTCTGCTGGAGGAGATTGGATTCTGCTCAGGAAATACTTTTTAAGTATCTTCTCCAGTCGATGAGAAGGACTGCCCTGACTGCATTAAGCAGCCGTGTCCTTCTGCGGACGCCTCATCCCATCAGGCTCGCTGGCGGCGGTGGCGGCCGGAGCTGCTTAAACGGTCTGTAAAGCGAGTGGCCCTGGCAGGAATAACGAGGCCTGGGGACTCATCTGTGGGCGGCTTTTATGTGAGCGCTATCCATCAACGTCCGAGAATTTCGTCTCCTCAGGTCTCTGGCTGGCGCCTGTCAACCACAGCCCGGCCTCTGTAATTAAAAGGCATGATCGGCCTCAGCTGGGCGCAGTGCTGACTGCAGCATGCAGCAGCACGCCGGCCCGGGGCTCTGGTGAACAGAACGGGTGTCTGCTGCCAGCACAGACGTGAGGTTGTTTCAGCCTCATTGGCTGCCGGTTTTTGTAGCGATGACACCATCTGAGCTGGCAAAGAGGTCAAAGGTCGGATGCGCTGCCAGACTTTGAGCCCAATGACCAATTTGCTGAAATCTGAGACCTGAGAGACGCTTCATGTCAGCTTCTTCTGATTCAATGAGAGTTTTAATAAAAACGACTCCAAGAGGAGGGAAAGTCTCGGCTCATATTCCCCACGGGCACACAGCGCCTGGGCCGGCTCGCCATTTATTCCATCTGAGTGAACACAGTAAATCTGGGCGCTGCCAGATTGCTGGCGCTGCACATTTCCCCGCTGTCGAGTTAGCTCATCAGGCAGGGCGGTGTGGCAGAGCCGAGGGAGCGTCTCCCCGCTGGAAAAACCCCTTTCTCATCCCAACGCACGGACTGATGGCCGCACGCAGACGCCCTCACGCCACCTCGAAAACCCTCTTCTCGCCAAGATACGCCTCTTCGTCACCGCTGTTGGGAAGCAGCGCCGTGACCTTTCGCTTGATGAGTTATACTCGTCTGAGGTCCCATCTCTTCGCCGCTGTTCCTCATAAATTCAAAGAATGACCACGAATGCCACTCTTTCCTCTATTAACCTTACCCCCCACCCCCCTCCCTCCACTCTCACCCTCTTCCTGAACAAGTCATCCATTAACCCCCCCCAGCGCCAGCAGTTTGTCTTCAGTCATTTTTTTCTCCCTGTCTTTGGAGCTCACAGCAGAAGAAGCAGAGCAGGGGGTAAAAAAAAAGGCCTTTTATTTCCAGGGATATGGCATTAAAAGCGCGTGGCTCAAAGAAGAACAGCCTTTCTGGTCAGAACCTGCTTTCTGTTGAAAACAGACTAGAGTCGACATCACAAACAGCATCCTCAGCATCTATCAGCATCTTATCAGCATCTATCAAACCTTTCAGTACCTCAGCATCTATCAGCATTTCTCAGCATTCATCAGCATCTATTAGCATCTATCAGCATTCTCATCCCTTGCATCTCAGCATCCATTGGGCATTCACAGCATCTGCCAGTATCTCAGCATTCATCAGTATCTCAGCATTTTCAGTATCTATCAGTATTCATATCAGCATCTGTCAGCATTCTCAGTATTCAGCATCTTTGGCATTCATGAGCATTCATCAGCATCTATCAGCATCTCAGTATCTATTACATTCATTAAGTATCTACTAGCATTCGCCAGTATCTCTCGCATCTGCCAGTATCTCTCAGTATCTAATAGTATCTCTTCAGTATCTCTCAGCATTCATTGCATCTATCAGTATCTATTAGCATCTATCAGTATCTATCAGCATTGCCAGTATCTCAGCATCCATCAGCATCCCTCAGCATCCATCAGCATCCATCAGCATCCATCAGCATCCATTAGCATCCATTAGCATCCCTCAGCATCCATCAGCATCCATCAGCATCCCTCAGCATCCCTCAGCATCCATCAGCATCCCTCAGCATCCATCAGCATCCCTCAGCATCCATCAGCATCCCTCAGCATCCATCAGCATCCATCAGCACCATCAGCATCTTCTCAGCATCCCTCAGCACCCCCCAGCATCCCCAGCATCCTTCAGCATCCATCAGCATCCCTTCAGCATCACATCCATCAGCATCCCTCAGCACCTCAGCATCCATCAGCGCATCCCTCAGCATCCATCAGCATCCCTTCAGCACCTCAGCATCCATCAGCATCCTCAGCATCCATCCAACTCCCCAGCATCCATCTGCATCCCTCAGCATCCCTCAGCATCCATCAGCATCCATCAACACCATCAGCATCATCAGCATCCCTCAGCATCCATCAGCATCCCTCAGCATCCATCAGCATCCCTCAGCATCCATCAGCATCCATCAGCATCCATCAGCATCTCTCAGCATCCCTCAGCATCCATTAGCATCCCTCAGCATCCATCAGCATCCCTCAGCATCCATCAGCATCCATCAGCATCCCTCAGCATCCCTCAGCATCCATCAGCATCCTCAGCATCCATCAGCATCCCTCAGCACCGCCACAGCATCCATCAGCATCCTCAGCATCCATCTGCATCCTCTGTAAGCATCCATCAGCATCCATCAGCATCCCTCAGCATCCATTAGCATCCCTCAGCAACCATGTGACTGAAATCGCAGTCAAAACAAATCCATTTTTCTGTTCATTTGAACCAACTCTTCAAAAGATCCAACAGGAACTGTTTATGGCAGCGTAAATAACATAAAAAGTTTATCTTTAATTAAGCTCAAGACTAATGAAGGGTTACAAAAAGACTCAACTCTAAAGCAGGGAGGTGGGAGTACAGTGGTATGGGGAAGTACATGTAGGAATGAACGTCTGCAGTTTGCTGCGATCATAATAGAAATACTAATTGATCGTTCTTCCAGAAATTTGTGCAGCACTGGTCTCCCTTCCACAAATTAAAGAAATGTAATATCTCAAGTTTATGAAAAAGGATCAAACAAGGTAACGCGCCCGCTTCTCCTCCTGGGGTTCTGTGTGGTCAGCCAACATAGAAGATGTTTGGTGTTTTTTCTGTTCCTCCTCACATTTCCAGCAGAGGAAATGTGTCGTCTGTTGTCCACTCACACTTTTCCTGGAAGCTAAATTATCAGCTTTGGAGAAAAAAGGCGTTTTGGACTTTTTTTTGTGTTAACTCCAAGCAGCCTTCCTTAAAAAACAACAACACAAGCGTGTGTCTGTCTGTGGTTTAAGCCAAGCTGACTCAATGCTCATGTCCATCTGCCAGGAGGGAGATGAGTCCTTCTGACCCTCCAGCGTCATCTATTGGTTTTTGGTTCCTTTCTTTATAAATGAAGTGGTATAGCCAGTCACCCAGAAGCAGCAGGCCGCCTACAGCAGCCGTGGAACGCACTAGCTCCCCTCCTCACCTTCCTCTGCTTTTTTATTGGCTTCCTCTCTGAAACGTCTGACCCCCCGCCTGAGCGATTAAACCGTTAATGTGAAATCCAGAGAGTTTCTATAAGCAGACCTGCCAGGGTGGTTAAGTCGTGCCCGGTGGAGCTATTGGTCTCCTGATGTGGCCAAAGAAGCGATGGATAATTCAGATTCCCATTCAGAGGAGATGAGGAGTTTTTGATCCTCTCTGATCGCTGATCTTCCTCTCCTAAAGATGAGGCGTTCCGACCTAAAGGGTCGTTCCGACCTCCTTAGAAAGCGTATTGCTATCAGAGATAATCCAGGATGTGGAGGGTTTTCCTGCTCCTTGCTGCTCTGAGGTTCTCCATTTCTCAGCTGTTTCATGCTACACCGCGGTGAACGAGGAGTCGACTTCTTCTTCGCCTTCTTGCCCCTCGCAGATCACACTAAACGATGCAGTGTTTTCTCCCAGAGTGGGAGTGGGAGGCTGCCTCCACTGCTGTGAAATGAGGGCGGACACGTCTCCTTCATCTGTCAAGCTGCCGTCGCTCTCTGGTTGGAACGCCGTCTGATCCCGGATTCATCTCTCCCTGTAATTCTGGGGAAGTCTTTGAAATAGCCACATAGAAACCAATTACCCCCTTGTCTGCATTTGATGAAGCACCCTGTTTGCCCTGATTTAAATCGTGGTTTTTCTCATTCACTTCTCATCTGTCCCCCCTTTCTTTCAGCTACAAACAGAATGTGTGGCGAAGGAACTCATAATTTTTTCACAGATCCTGGAATTCTCCGAGCCCAAAGTCTGCTGAAGTGGTGTTCTATCATGCCCTCCTCTGCTGCCTGCTGTGCTTTCTAAAACGGAAGTCCTTGGAGACCGCCTCCACGAAGTTAGGAGCAGACATGAGGATGGAGATGGTGCAGATGATGTTGAAGACGCTGAACGCCACCAGGCACAGCCGGTCGACTCTGCGCCCGCAAACTTCCACTGGTTGGCCACGCTCTCCGCCTCGTCCTGCTCTCGGAAGCGGTCCGCCATGTACCGGACCTCCTCCAGGATGGCCCACAACTGGGGGTCCCTGATGCCGGTTGTGATAGCCTCCCACTCTGCCCCCTGGCCTCCCTCTGGTCAGTTGGAAACCGTGCTGGACAGCCACAGGTCCATGTTGGAAGTGGGAGGCGGCGGGAGCTGCAGAACTGGGACGGCAGGTGCGGAGGGGGGCTCCCTGCCACGCGCGGGGGCCCCGCGGACACGTCCCTCTGGACCGGCTCCGACAGCACGGACGAGTCCTCGATGCTCTGGAAGCCCAGTTGCAGAGGAGGTCTCGTTGTTGTTGGTGTAGGATCAGGTAGGCAGGGGGTGCCCCACGTGGAGGGGCCCCGTCTGCAGGGGGGCCAGGCTCTGCGGGTGCAGGGGGTGGAGGGTGTGGTCAGGGGGGTTGGGGATGCTCCCGCTCTGAGAGCCCGAAGAGTGCTGCTGGAGGTGGAAGTAGGCGGTTGTTCTGGGTCATCAAGCCATCTGGCCGCTTCATCCGCAGGAACCACGCCACCCATTGGAGCAGGACCAGCTGCACCTGAGGGGGGAGGGGGGACACAGACAATGAGAAATGGTGAGGGGGCAAAAGATACTGTGACAATATGATCTTCAGGCACGTCTTTATGTTTTCCACAGATGGACGGAAAAACTGAGAAAACGTAGAAGGTATTGAATCCAAAAGTCACATTAGAGCAAATAATAAACGTGTTTTCATTTTGCGTCATACACACAGGTTCCAAACAACCAACGGCTGCTGGAAGAAGAGAACGGCTAGAAACGGCACCGAAAATGAAGAAAAGTCAGATTTCAACTCTTAGCAACACGTGTGTGACCAAACAAAAACTGTAGTCCTGCATTGGAGAGCACGGTGATCTGTTGCCTTATGGAGTAATAGGTTTACAGATCTACTCTTTAGATAAGGGACACTTGAAACCATCCACAAACGGGTTTAACCAGAGACCAAGAACCAAGAGAGAGTGACGTCATCCATGGAAAATGGTTCACTTCTGGCTCCAAGCAGACGAAGTCAGTTCAGTTGCCATTTTTACTGATACAGGATGCTGCCATCTTGGAGCCAGAAGGTGCTAGTAACCAGTGATTGGTCTGTCAAACCTTTCCAACATTGGACGATAGGGTCAGCCGGCTCCACCTTCTTTTATTGAGGCATCTAATTGGTCAGTTTAAAAAATGAGTGACAAATATTAAAAATAAAAAAGGTATCAGAGTGAGACGGTTCTTCTGACCACTAGAACGACTGACTAACAGCTGTTTATTTCTCCAGACGCCTTTTGAGAATTGGCTTTCTGGAGCAACTTCCTGTCTGGAACGCCGCGGGGAGGAGCCATCATTCCAGTTCTCAGATACAGTCTGAGAATCGTAAAAGTTTTGACCCAACACCAACCGACCCAACGTGACAGACAATAAGGATGGTCTGAAAACACTGCTGCTTTTCTTTTTTCAAAGCCCAAGAGGGTTGCCATCCCATCATCCCCTTCTGGCACCACCTCATCAGATCGAGGACTGCCTCAAAGGCGCTGCGTTACAGCGCTCTTTGGGGCGGAGTGCTCTGGCCTCATGAGGGCCAAACAGAGGAGAACCAGATTAACTGATGATGGAGATGAAATGAGCTTCCACTCGTGTAAATTACTGGAGAGATTAGCAGCAGATTAGATTCAGTCTGATAACGATTCTCCTGACTTCCTGACCTCAGCCATGATGAACTCTAAACACCCCCCACCCCCACCCCCGCCTAATGAGAGCTGATGTTTAAATGACGGCTCAATTAGTCTCTTCAGAGTCTGTTTACGAGCCGGGCCACTGCTGCTGTTTTCATGCAGGTTACAATTATGAACGGTGCTGGTTCAATGCCCTCATCTGGACCTCATCAATTAGCCCAGTAACTGGCCAGCAGACATCCTGCAGGCTGACAGAGCGTCCTTACTGGAGGTCAGCACCAGCCTTTGCGTGGTCACTGCTTCCCAGAAAATACTAGAATCTTAGTTCAGCATCTTCAGAGGTTGGTGGAAACTTTCCGGTGGGTTTTATGTGTAAACATAAGGCAGTACAAATGGAGGGAAACTGGAGTAAAAGTGCCCCACTCATTGAACCTGGAGCTTTGAAACACACCTATGAACACATCATGTATATGAAGAACACGGCTTAGCAGACGAAAGAGTATGATGAGAGTCACAGCTTAGGTGGGCAAGACTTCCGTAAAAGAGAAAAACTTAAATGGATGTTGATGCTGAAACTGACGCTAACGTTGATGCTGATGCTGAAACTAATGCTGATGCTAAAAATGAAACTGAAAATGACGCTAATGTTGATGTTGATGCTAATGTTGATGCTAACGTTGATGCTGATGCTGAAACTGAATCTAATGTTGATGCTGATGCTAAAAATGATGCTGCTAACGTTGATGCTGGATATGAAACTGATGCTAGTAATGCAGATGCATAATAACAAGCCTGCTTTATTGTAACTGAAATAGGAGGCGGGCTCTACCTGGACAGGCGCAAGCATAGGTTTGAGGTCAGGAGGAACCTACCATGCAGCTCACCCATTTGGGTGCATGTCTCTCCATTTGATCGTAGGATACTGTAGGGGACCACTGTGGTGGGTATGACCAATATCCCCATTTATGATCATAATGCTGGCAAAGTACTGACCTGAGGAGGAGTTCAGAGCGCAGTGAGTCAGCTGGTGGAGGGAAGACGCTCCTGTACTCTAGATTTATTTTCTGAAGATTTTCTCCACCTTGTTTACTTAGGCTGAGCATATTTTTCATGACAAACTGCAAACATTTCGTTCTGCTGCTTTATGTCCAATAAAATATTGGCAGCATCATCAAACAGATTAAGATGAGGGTAGCTGGACTTAAAAAAAACCGCTGAAAGCAGCACTCTAATAAATACAAATCCTTAGATTCCAGCTTTTTAATGATCAGCGTTTGTGTTTCATGCTAAAATATATTCTGTGCCCTCGTGTCCCAGCTCAGCTCTTCGCTCACTAAAAATACTTTCCCAGCTTTTCTCGTCATAAATCGAGCCTAATAAATGTTTCCAGGCTCTGCAGCTTTGTTGCATGTTGGGGTTTTTACAGAACCGCATGAGAACGTCCAGATTTGAAGGATTTAGGAGGAATTCACAGGGAGCTGCATGGACGGCTATGTAATCCAACTTCACATAATTGTGGCTCTTGCTGATGAATTTTTCTATTTTAATATTTTCTATTAGAACAATCAGGGGACCAGAAGCTGCATTCCATCTTTCCTTTTTGCTCTGGAACAGAGAAATTGTGCAGCTATGAAGGAAATGCAACAGCTGTAAATCCTCTAAAGCCTGTTTTCAATTAGAATAATGAGAAACCAGCATATTAAATGTCCAAAGTGTTGTCATTTTGAAAAATGTCTGAGTGGGACTTCAGCGGATCTTTTCTGTGTTCGGTTCTTCTGATGGGAGCCAGAGCTGGGGAGGTCCGTTCAGTAAAACCGTACTCTACTATACTTTTGTTTTGAGTAGCTACAATACTTGGAATTCTTTATTATTCGTGTTTTTTTTAGCCTCCAACAAACGGCCTGTTTTCGTTAAAGCAGCAGAGATTAATGACGTGTTTAAATGTTTATTTAAAGCTGAGCAACCGAGAAAGAAATGAGATGTTTATAAAACCCTTTGATTAAAGAAAATAACTCATGTTTTTATAGATAGTATCAACTATAATTTGTTGTTTTTCTTAAATTGTTACTCACAACAATAATAGTAGGAGAAGTAAAAATATATAGACTGTCTGGATTTTCCTCCACACATTTTGAACATGCTGTAACAGGATCATAAAAAAATAATAATCAAATACCTTATTATTTGAATACAGCAGGTAGCCATAACAAATTAATAACAATAGATGAGCTTTTTTCAAATATAAAGTTTAGAAATTAGGAAACTCTTTCCCGCCAAAAAGAAAGCTTTCTGCAGCCATTTTGAAAAGAGCAGCTTCTACTGCCCCCAGTGGACAGATGAGGAACTACATGGCATAAAACTTGTACCCAAAAATTTTGTTGTTTTTTACCTACAATAACCCAGACCCATTTTTCCTTCAAAATAAAATGATGAGTACTAAACCACAGTCCGAGTGGACACATTTCCGGACATGTTCTGTTTCCACTGGTGTTACCGTTCTAAGTTGACCCTGAAACTTACAACAAAGCCTCTTCAGGACCTTTAGAGTTAATAAGATTCATCTGGTTTTTGTTTTTTCTTTTTAGGAAGCAGCGATTAAAAGCAGCCCAAAAATAAAAAGGCAAATATAAAAAACTAGATAATATTAAATGATTTCTTTCCCATCAAGTTAGAAGATTCTGCATCCCAAACGTTTTCCATCCATCTAGCTTCATTATGGGACTTTTGTCATTCTAATTTCATTTATAATCTGGAAATTGCTAAATCAAAAAATAATTGTTTAGGGATCAAATAACTGGTTCACCTTTTATAGTCTAGATTTTGGCTCTTATTATTTTAAAGTAGCTTGTTTTTGGGTGGATTCTCTTGCCCCCCATGGACTCTAAAGTCTCCGTGTATGGTGTGTAGGAACTGTTTTACAGCAAAGGGTTGCAGCTCCTTTTAGATCGCACCCCCAGAGGGGACGAGCCTGACGCAGCGTGGCATGATCTCTTCGGGCGATGAGCAGCATGGAACACTGTCATGACAGCAGTACGTGATGCCTTGTGACACACACATTGGTCACACAGTTTGAATGCATCACACACCTTGTTGGAGCACCTAGCCTGCAGTCAGCCGTGCACTGGTCGGTGGTTTATTCTGACAAATGCTCACACCCCAATGAGATCTGCTTCGGATTTATGCAAAGGAGTGAGGCTGGCGTGGACGCTCTGGCACCTGCACAGTCATGGTCTGCCGCCTCCTGCCGGGAGTGAGCCGCCCACTCATCCTGTCAGGGGGGGATTTAGAGCCTGCTTTGCCGGCAGAACGCTCCTTCCTCAGATCATCCAATTAAACCCTCGAGAGCTAAGAAATAAAATATGAACCCCCCAGGACCTTAGATGGATTAAAGCAGCTCCTCCCGTGTCCCTCCTCCAGCCCCAGGGACCTCACCGCTTTTGTCCCTGCCTGTACTCCATCAAGTATTAAAAGTGTTTTGGAAGGTAGTATGCACCCCCCACCACCTTTTGGATCAGTTCAATATTCTTAATTACATCGATGCTTTAATTGGTGGTGTGTGTATTTTTCTTGTTTCATCTTTAGAAAAATGCTGCATAATCCATCCTGCATGGAGTCTCAGCTTAGATAATGCCAGAAGCGACCAAGGTGCCCCCAATTTCAAAACACATTAAGAAATGTATTGATGTTTGTAGATGACACGTTCATTACTTTAACTACCTATTTAAAAAAGAAAAGACAAATTAAACGGAAGATGTCTGGACAATAACTCATTACTTTAGTTTCTTCATTGCTTCAGACGAGTAAAGGTGGTAAACTGTTGTTTTGTTTGTCGTCTTCCTCCCCCCCACAGCAGTCTGTCACTCCTAACAGCCCCCCCCTCCTCATCTTGAAATTCCAAATTCTGTTTTTAAAGACCAAATGGAAGTCTTCTGTGTCCGTCTGATGGAAAAGTTCAGTCGTGTTCAATAAAGGCAAACGTTTGAATCTTGGAGACGTTTCGTGTATGGAAGCCTCGTTCGCAGATTGCATGTTTTCTGTCAGCTGCTTCTTGTTTTTTTGGGCCAGTGACTGAAGGCGCGACGTGCATAAATACTTCACCACCTTTTTTTATATTCAAGGGATTCTACAGTCAGCAGAAACACTCATATAAATATTCCTCTGGTTCCTCCTTTTGGTACCGCGGTTATTCCAAACTGGTCTGATCTGCTTGACCAAACAAACGATTTCTTAAACATGACTAAAGCCATGCTCACATGAACTCCTAACTCTTGTTCACATAAACCCTCTAAACTCTTGTTCACATGAACCTAGGTAACGGAACTATGTTTCCATAGCAACGGCTCTCATGCAGATGAAACACAGCTTTTTAAATCGCTTCCTTCATGGTTAAGAGCAAACCTCTGGCAATAGTTTCCTGTGAAAACCTGAACGTATTCTGCTGCCCGCACTGTTACCCCAACTGTAAAGCACGGAGGGGAGAATACAGTGATATGGGAGATGTCAGCGTTTTATCAGTTTGCAAAGTGTTTCCAGGGGTCTTTTTTAATTATGATGATGCTGTTTTTAGTCTACATTAAAAAAACTGCATCTTCTAGGACCTAGTTTCTGCAGAGCACTATTAGAAATTCACCTCTGAGTTATGGGCGGGACCGTTGGCACGGAGTAAGCCCGTCCCCACTTCCCACCATCCATCTATGTACAATCTCTCCCGCTAGCTTACAGCCCCTCACACCCCCCAGCTAACATTCCAGCTCAGCGCCCAGCGTGTTTCCTGTCACAAATACGACCAGGACTTGTGGCTCAGCTTGTTTTTGAATGCAGTAGTTTAATGTAGTCGCTTTGAAGCTGATAAGATTTAAAAAAAAAATTACGCAGCAGCTGCTGTTTCTTCAGAGCTGGAAGCTGAATCCCTTTCTGTTCTGGGAATCCTGATAGCACGCCAGAAAATTTTGATAACCCATTTTGGAGGGGTCAGCAGACGCTATTTTTTGCAGGTCTGCTTGGTCGTGGTCAGACATATCTCTATTTTTTCCTTCAAATCTTTTCTTATTGCTAGTCTCTGAAGGCGTATGCTCCCCTGCCTGGACGTGTTCAATAAGTGTCATTCTTCACCCAGCGAGATCTTCTTTCCGGAGTCGGCCGGCACAAAGACCAGCAAGGTCATGAGGACAGCACGACGGATGAGGAGGTTCAGGCGAGACAGCCGGTCCTCATCAAAGATGTAGTGATGACGAAGGTCACGCTGTGTACGTGCTCTGCAACAGTCAGAGAAGATTTCTATTTCTAAGCTGCTCGAACTCCTGTGAAGAAGGGGAAAAGGATTCACCTGCTGTGAGGAACGAAAGCGGAAAGGACGAAAGGGTCAAGGCGACTTATCAGGATCCTACTCCCTCATAAGTATGTAGGACGAGATGTCGGCTTTGATCATCTGGAGGTCCAGCAGCCACCCGTCGTAGGTCCAAGAGCCAAACTTCAGGTTGCATTTCTGGATATCAAAAGGAAACCAGCGCACATCCACGTTGCACGTGCTCATAAAGATTCCTGAGAAGAACAGCAACAGAGAGAGACAGATTTTTCAGGTTGATGGAGGAGACACTAAGGTCATCTGTTAGGCACGCTCACACCGTGAGGACGGGATTTCAGACAGAAGTGACAGTGTACTAGCACCGCTCCTGTATCCGACTTTCTGTTGTTTTGGAATTCAAAAAGCTCAGAGTCGATATGAAGCAGCCGCCATTTAAAGGCAGGTCTGTGAGCTGGCAGCAGTGATGTCGGCGTGTCTGCGCATGCAGTCGGCGTGTCTGCGCATGCAGTCGGCATGTCTGGCGATGGTGCCGGTATGGTTCCGCGCATGAGTCGCAGTATGTTCGCGCGATGCAGCCAAATGTTCGCGCATGCAGCCGACGGCCCGGCAACAACAGGAACGGGGAGGAGGCCAGACAACAAAGCGCCTGTTTTCAGGAGAACTTTCCTCACATCCTCCATGCACCAGCTTTCCAATGATTTTCGTTCTTCCCATTGAACCTCGCGCCAAGTTCCCAGAATGCACTCTGAACAAGACAGACTCAAGGCTCTTTGCAGGAAATGTCAGTGAATCCTCAGCGCAGCTGAAACCGTCACCTGACCTTCCACACGCCGCGTCACAGCCACCACGTATCTGCGATCCATAGATAGACTCACTATGCGTGTTTTTGGCGCTTGCCGGGTAGCGAGATGTCCGCCGAGGGTTAGGCCGACGTGAACCAAGTTTGAGCCGCTTTGAACCAAGCTTCGGTCAAGAATCACACATTTTATGCGTATTTTACGTCGTTCATGCGCAATTATTGTGCATGATTTTTGTGAGATGCAGATGCAAATTTGTGCCACGTTTGTCAAACAGACTTTTCATGCGTGAACCACCGATGTATCACCTTATATCGCGTATACGGCGCATAAGATCACGCTCCTAATGACAGAACTGGTTTTGGGCCAGATTTGGCTTTTCCGTTACTTTACGTGTTCTTTGTTTATTCGTAATTCTTCCGTGGTTTATGGTTCATTCGTGATACATCTATGAAAAATTCACATAAAGACAACAACTTTTTCTACATGGATACACGTATGACCAGTTTTCATCCGCGGAATATCCGTGAAATGTATGTCGCGGGACTAAAGTTACTTAGAAATGACATAAATATTGAAATTGAAAGTTGCTGCTTCAGTTTTTATAATATCAATCTGCAAAACTCCAGAATGTTCTGAACAGTCATCAGATGAATTGCATTCTCCTTCTTTGCCATGAAAATGAACTTAATCCAGAAAAAAGACATTTCATTGCTGTCATTAAAGGAGCTGCTGATCATTTCAGTCATCGTCTCCTTAAGTCAGGTGAGAATGTCGTAGACGAAGCTCCATGCAGATCATTCTGGGTTGTATTGATGAAGTTTTTGCTAATGGCAGACTCAGACATGATAGCGAGGAGATGTTTGAAATCAATATTCTCCCATTGGTAAACATGGTGACCTGCAGAGAAGCGCATGCAGCCATCATCGCGTTGCATAAAGATGGCGATGATGTTGTGGCAACGAAGATTGCACCTAAATCAACAATTTACAGGATCATCAAGAACTTCAAGGAAAGAGGTTCAATTCCTGTTCAGGCGCTTCTGGGCGTCCAAGAAAGTCCATCAAACGCCTACGGGATGGCTCCAAAGAGGATTCTGATGGGAGGTCCACCAGAGCAGAGTTGTTTGGAACAGCAGCTGAGACGATTCTGTACCAGTGAGGCTTTTTGGAAGATGGCTCAGCGCATGGGCAGCAAAGAAGCCACTTCTTCCAAAAACCATCATCAGGACAGATGGATGTTCTGCAGAAAGTCTGGTGAATGGACCGCTGAGGACCGGGGCAGAGTCATTTCCATGATGCCTCTTCTGATTGTTTGGGGCATCTGGAAAAAGGCTTGTCTGGAGAAGAAAAGGTGAGCGGCACCATCAGTCCTGTGTCTCGCCAACAGTAAAACATCCTGAGACCATTCATGGGTGGGGCTGCTTCTCATCCAAGGGAGGGGGCTCACTCACAATTCAGCCCAAAAACACACAAAACAGCATCCAACGTTTGGTGACCAACAATTCATCTTCCAGAACCATGAAGCACCGGGCCTTAAGGGGTTGGAGTGGAGGAATCCGAGAGGCTCTGGGACCAAAATCGCTGATACCAGGGTCCACGCCCGAACTCCCCAGATCTGAATCCTATTGAGAATCCTCAGGGTCAATCATCAAGGCGTGAGGACTAACAAAAACCCACTAATTCTGACAAACTCCAAGAAGTGATTCTGAAAGAACAGGTTGCTGTCAGTCAGAAGTTGATTGACAGCACGCCCAGTGGGATTGCAGGGGTCCTGGAAACGAAGGGCCGACACTGCAAACACGGACTCTTTGCATAAACGTCATGGAATTTGTAAAAACCTTTAAACGTATAACGGTTTTTGCTTGACCATATTTCAGTTCATCACACAAACAACTGAATCAAAGATCTAAAAGCACTTTAGCAGCAAACTCTGTGTCATTCTCCAAACCTTCGGCCATGACTGTACGCAGTGGCTGGTGTGACGAGCCTTTAAACCCCGACCGTCCAGACTGGAGCGGCTACACAAACACCTGAAGCTCCGGCGCTCCCCGTCTGACCTGCTGACCTTAATTTACTCTGAATGAGCTGCTCTGTAGAGCTCTGCAGGATCTGTCTGTTCATGCTTTCACGCCAGGCCTCCTCCTCTCCTGTCTTTCAGCTCCTCCTCCGTCTATTTACATTCAACAGCAGCATATTAACCAGGCTGTCCGGTGAATGAATGGATGCAGTCCGTGAGGTTGCAGTCTCACAGTCACTGCAGGGGGTTATTTCAGGGATCCGCTCCCTTGAATCTTGGAGAACAGAGCAGAGACTCTGAGCAAACCCAGGAGAAATGCCAGAGCTCTGCACGAGCTGAGACGGAGCGGCGGCCTGTGACTGCAGGAATCTGTCTGCTCTGATCAAATATGGAGCTGATGAGGCCGAGAGACGCTGCTGCCCCTCGGGGCAAATGAGGAGGTGACGGAAGGTTTAAACGATGCTCAGAGAAAGGAGAGGGCTCACCTGGGGGCAGATACTTGGCGTAGCCGCTGGAGTTCACCAGGACGTTGGTCTTAAAGGTGGAGTCAAAGTCGTCATCTGCACTGAGGAGGCGCAGAGGAAGGAAGGAGTGATGCTTCCTGCCGGGGCGTGCAGGAGACGCGCGTTTGGGTCTGCATTACCTGTAGAGGAGGATGTCCGGAGGTCCAGACCTTGGTCTGTGTGGTTAGGTTCCACTCCAGGTTATTCAATTTGGTTCCACTTCGGGAGGTAATGATCGTGACTAATATTCTTGCAAACACACCGCTTTCAACCTTACTTCTTGACCAAAACGCAAGAAAGCAAAACGCCTGAAGGCTCCTCACCATCTGTAACCACATGTTAGACGTTAACACCTGGTTCTTCTCATCCTGAAACCCAAGTCAGACCATCAATCAGCAGAATTCCTCAAAACCAGCCAGTTAAGCGTCATTTTAGGGTTTAATTCACACGTGTCCTCCAGTGGGGACATTCATGGAGGCCCATCCTGCCCCGCCGGGCGCTCACCTACCACGCCCATGATCCAACCAAACTTCCAGCGTGAAGTGACAGTCATGTGGGAGTCACACACCGCCGCCCATGGCGGTTAGTCCTTCGCCTTTCTAGTGGCTTGAAAGGGACCTCTGCAGCGCATACTGAAAAACGGAGAAAACGTCAACCCCAAAACAAATGTCTGGGCTTTGGAAAACACGATCATCAAATGCATGTTGTTAATCACGGTAAATCCCTTGTGCTATCCTAGTACTTTAACATTGGGGAGTGGGGGCCATCTAGACCCACCAGACAGAGCTCTTGAACCTTTTTTTCTTTCAATGACGCAGATCTTCAGTGTCCATGGGATTACATGAAATCTTTCACCTTTATCCACCTTTGTCATGGTAGGGAACACTCTTCAATGTATGGTAAATACCCACATAGCACAAGGTTAAACCTTTATCTTCGCTTTTTTCTTTTTAGGATTCTTTTTTCCAAAGAAGCAAAATCCCACTCTTATGTAGACGGAAATATCAAGCCTGCAGGGAAATCAATAAACATGAGAAGGAAATCCAAGAGAGCTTGAAGAACATTGAGTAATCAGATAGAAATGGGAAAGCGTGCAGGAGCATCAGTGGCTCCGAATCATTTATAATTCAAGGGAGGTTTATGAATCCTCCAGAGGTAAAATGTCAAAACAGGTTTTCCCGGATCTGTAGATATTTCTAGCTCAAGAAATAGAAATGAGAATGAAAGTGTTTTTATTTAGGGTTTGACACCATGAAGCCTCACACACAGAGGAAAGCTCCGTGTTGGAGAGAAATTCATCTCGCGGTTTCCTTCAGCAGGCAGCCAACCAAGAAAAGCCTGAGTGAAGTCACGCAGCAGCAGCCACTCTTCAAGCTTATCGTACGCTTGCTTCTTGATTCCACAACTTCTAAACTCCGCCGAACTCCGCTCCTGCTGAAGGAAAAACTGTCCGTGGCTTCAGCATGCGGTGCCCGGCTGCAGCAACACGTCCACCACGGCAGCCGGACCCCAGAAGAGCTGAGACGAGCAGATCTGCTTTCACTTCACATCCTCTGATGCAGCCAGAGAGTGACGGCTCCGTCTGTCACTTCCTCCTGCCTGTCGGGGATGCGGAGGCATCCGAGCCGCAGACGTGTTCCCACACAGACGAGAGGAGCCGAAGAAGTAAACAGGTGAGCCAGAATCGCACTTGGGAAGTCCTCTCCCTCACTTTGAGCGCGCGTCAGCCCCACGAGCCCAGCATCAGGACCGAATCCTGGTCCCGCGTTTCTGTGGGAGGAAAACTACCACAGCCAGAAGACGGATGAGGATTTGGGATGGCAGGGCTCACCGGATCAAAGCGAGAATCCAGAGGAGCAGCAGAGCAGCAGCATCCAGTGATGAGCGTCGGAGGACTTGAGGAGGAAACGCCCAGAAGGCTAGAAGAGGGACTTTATATGGACTCTGCTGCGCCAAGTTAGGAATCTCTCATTCCTTCCAGTCGGCATCTGGAGAAATGAGGTGAGCTGGATGGAGGAGGAGGATGAGGCCAGCCGGGAGCTTTCTCTCTGGGAGGTGGGCCTAAAATGGAGAGCATCAGAGACAAAAATCTCAATGGGGGGAGAGTTAAGATAAAGGAAGGAGGGATGCAGGAGGGAGAGCTTTTTATAGGTCCAGCTGACAAAAACACACAAAGCTGTTGTGTGTTTTCACTCAAACCAACACTGTAGCAAAAGTAAAAGAGAGGAAAGAAGATGGCAGCAAAAACAGAAGAAAGAAAGAGTCAAGAAGGATTTTTCCATCTAAAAAAGTCTCCTTCCTTGCTTTGCGTCGACCTTCGTGTTTCTTTTACTGTCAAAGTTTCCTAAAACTCTCGCTTCATCCAAATGTTGGCTTTGAGTGTGTGTGTGCGTGAGTGTATGTGTGTATGTGTGTGAGTGTATGTGTGTGTGTGTGTGTGTGTATGTAAAAGTTCTCCACATGAAGCAGATGTGGATCCTAGTCTTTCACAGAAAAGTGCTGGTCTGCAGGAGGACAACAGAATGTGCGCACTCAACTCTGCGTCTCATTTGTCCGGTGAAATGCTGATGTCAGGGCACGGAAGAAAGGCTTGGACTGTATAATAGACACCCCATTACTCCTCTGTCCTTCGGAACTGCCCCCTCTCAGGAAGCCCATCACAGGGGGAGGGGGGGCTCTCATGCTCGGATGCGCACAGAGGAAGCGGAGTGGCCCCCCAGAGAGGGATGGATGAGAGGAAGAGCTTGCATCCAGCAGAACACCCAATCACAAAGTGTCCATCCCAGCTGGGCTGGGCTTCCCTACTCTGGGGTTGGGTTTATAGTTGCCGTGCGGGCCAAAGTGGAATCCATCAGACGGGAGGGGGACATCAGCTGGTGTGCTTCCAGACTGCTCAGCTGAAGCAGGAGTGATGAGGAGCTGGCCTCTATTAGCCCACAGCAGCAGGCTGAGAGCCCCCTCGTGAGGAGGAGGAGGAGGAGGAGGAAGGAGCCTCAGTGACTCAGCCACATTAGTGAGGAGGAACGTCACAGGAGAACAATGACGTCCATCCAGGCTAACGGGTTTGTCTGAGCTTGTGCTGTGAGTCAGTGTGCAGCAGCAGCAGCAGCAGCAGCAGCAGCAGTTCCTAAGTCCCATGATGACCTCCAGTAGCTGCTGCTGCTGCATGTTTCAACATTTGTTTTTACGCCGACACGCTCCTCCTCCTTCTGCCAGTCTTGTCTTAGCCTCATTTTATTCTATTTATAACTGTTTTGTATAGGTTATATTTCTTTTATTCCAATATATATATATATATATATATATATATATATATATATATATATATATATATATATATATATAAGCCTATCATGAAAATAAGTCATTCTGGAAAACTGCAATATGAAATTAAAAGCGATTTTGAAGATACTGATTTGGAAATCCGAGGTTCTAGAAAAAGACAGAATTATAATAATATTCAATATGATTAAAATTTAATATTTAAAAAAATTTTAGTCAATGTAAGAGGTTTTTATGCTTAAATGAAATATATTGATTAATGTAATGTCTTATTCTAAAATCAGTTGCAGGTTTTCTGCCAATTTTACGATCTTTCTTATATATTTATATTTATTGATTGTGTATTTCAGATGAGGCTCATATTTATTTCATTTATTTAATTAAATATTTATTTATTTGTTCTGTTTTAATCTATTCTATTCTTCTCTGTTGGGTTCTATTTTATTTCTGTTACACTCTATTTAGCTCTATTTTGTTCTGTTCTTTTCTTTGTTTTTTTCTGTTCTATTCTATTCTATTCTATTCTAGCACTGTCTGTCTCTGCCCTCTTCATCCTTTCGTTGCCCCTCCCACCAGGTTACAGCATTTGGGTCCACTAATGCCGACCCATCCCATTTCAGACCGAGGCGCTTCCCAGTGACCAGTCATGTTTTCTTCTGCTGGAGAATCTGCAGCAGAGAGATCAGAAATTCGACGGGCCGCTGTCGAAATTATATCTGTAAAATATGATTTTGGGTCAGGGACATTTCAGGCTCCCCCCACCACGAAAGTGACTCCAGTATCTCATCCAGCTAAAGCAAAGCCGTCCCTTACTCTGGGGTCAGAGGTCACAGCACAACCGTTTGGTGCTGAGTTCTGGACGGCTGCATTTCATCGGACCGACGCTAGTCTGCAGGTGGCGCCCTCCGCCTGCTTCTTATCCTTCAACACACTCCCCAGATTAATCAGACCTTTATCCTGCCCAGGCTCACCCACCCCATGTTTCTGAGTCTGTTTATTATCTGCCAAACTATCTGTCACACAGATTTGGGAAAAAGTCATGAAGCCAGAATATCGTTTATTGAATGATCTGGTTGACATATTCCATAATCTCATAAATCCAGGATCTCTGTCACCTGATTAATCTTCAGACGCATTAATCTGCTGAACTCCAACTATTATTCTCTCTTTAGGAAATCAAAAACCCTGCACAAAAACACACTAACAGAAGCAGAACCCTTTGTCTGCCTGCCCGCTTCTACAGAGACTTCCACTGCTGGCGAGATCGACCTCCAACTTTCACGTCACGCGAGACCTGTCTTGGGTAACATTCCAGAGCGTGGTCTGGTGCAGTCATGGCTCTTCCAGTTTAAGAGGATCCGCCGGGTCCGTCACAGCGGTAGCTGGAGATGGGATGGTGCACCTGCAAGAAGCGGTAGGTGGAGGAGGGGGCCAGGAGCCTCAGCCTGGCTCTGTAGGCGAGCTCAAAGGAAGTTAAGTAAAAGATGGTCCCCCCCTGAAGAGGCTCGAACGGTTGAGCGCGCTCAAACCCGCCGGTTCCTCCTCCAGAACAACGGTGACGGTGAGTCCACGAGGGGAGGCAGCGTGAAGACCGGAGGCCTCAGGAGCGGCGTCCAGGAGCGGCGTGGTCGTCACGCGGTAAGAACTCATTTCAGCCTCCAGAGATGAGCTTCTGATGACGGTTTCAGAGAAAAATGAAAGACTAAAAGCATGCGGACGTCTGTTCGGCTAAGCTGCTCCTGAATGAAAGGTTTTTGTTATCTGTTCTTTCATGCCCTTCTCTCCTCCAGTCCTCCTCTCCAGAGATCTCCTTCTCATCATCATGGAGCACTCCCTCTCCATGAGCTCCACGGCGGTCGACGATGAGCCAGAAGACCACCGACCCCTCCTCCCCCCCAGAATGGCGCCCCAATGCCAGACCTACTCCCCCCAGTGTGGGATCCACCGCACGCTCCAGACGTCCGTGGATCACACCGTGTGGCTGGACCGGACCCAGGCGCTTGGCCACCACGCCGCTGTACAACGGCCACCTGTACATCACCTCCACGCCGCTCGCCGGCAGGAGGAAGGACAAGCCCAAAGGCAAGGAGAGGGCCGAGAAACGGTGCGGGGAGTCCAAGGCCAAGACCTCCGCCTGCCGCAGACTCCAGGAGAAGGCTTTTCACCGACATGAAGTCTCTCTGTCCCCTGCGTCACTTTTTTGGGCAATTAAGAAGAAGCACCAAGGACGCCGCAGCGTCTCCTTGGAGATGCAGGACCGCCAGAGTCTGCCGGAGATCATCATCACCAGCAAGGACCGACTCCCCCCCCCAACACGCCGAGACGCCGCGGTTCCAGAAGAAGAAGGAGGGCAAGGGCCCCCTGCCTGGGGCCAAGTTCCCCGGCTTGAGCCACGCCCACAGTCCGCAGCACAGCCCCAAGCGCAAGGAGGACGCCCAGAACGACCCGTACTGGAAGAGCCGCAACATCGGCTGGCGGCTGGTCCGCCGGCGGGCGCTGTTCCTGCGGCGGCAGAGGCTGAACGACTGCGCCCTGGCCGTGGGGCTGTTCGGCGTCCTGATGATGGTGACGGAGACCGAGCTGTCCTGGAGCGTCTACAGCAAGGTCAGGAGGTCATGCAGGAGGCGTCCACTCACACCAAACCAACCCGGGGATTAGGCCCCATGTTTGAGACCTTTATGGGATGTTTGTCGTCCGCAGAGCTCCATCTACTCCCTGTCACTCAAGTCTGTCATCACCGCCTCCACCCTCCTCCTGCTGGGGCTGATCGTGGCGTACCACTGCTGCGAGGTGCAGGTGACTGCCCCCCCCACGCAGACTGCTGTACCTGCTCCTTCCAGGTCCAACTCTGACCCCCCCTCCCTCTGTGGCAGCTCTACGTCCACGACATCGGGGCCGAGGACTGGCGCATCGCCATGACAACCGACCGCCTGGCCTTCATCGCCCTGGAGCTGAGCGTGGCGGCCATCCACCCGTACCCGGTGGGGCTGCTGGCGTACTTCCAGCAGAGCGCGTCCCGCATGGCGCTGTCGGAGACGGAGCTGGAGATCGTCCTGGCCCTGCCCATGTTCCTGCGCCTCTACCTGATGGCGCGGGCCATGATGCTGCACAGCCGCCTCTTCACCGACACCGCCTCCAGGAGCATCGGGGCGCTCAACAAGGTCGGCGCCGCCTTTAGCCGGGGGATCCGTTTCTCCTGACAAAAAGTTCTGACAAAAAATAGATTCACTTCACTGCGTTTAAAATATGAAAAAAAGGAAATGTGTTTCCAGCAAATGAGACGTGAAACAGAAACGATTGTTGTTTCTGTTCACATCTCCTGTTGGAGACCAGATCCACTTTGGTACCGACCAACTGAAGGTCCGGAAATGACTCCAGAACTACTTCCTAACAGAGCTTTGATTTAAGTCAGGGTTAAGGAGGAAGTGTCCCTTATCAGAGGTCAGCACGCCACGACCTTCATCAGCCATTAGCCCGCCATGGTCACTTACAATAGAATAGAAGAGAAATGAATAGAACTGAATACAATAGAATGGACTACAGTAGAGTGGAACAGAACTTAATAGAATAGAACAAAAAAATACAATAAAACAGAGTAAATTAGAACAAAAAGAATAAAACATAACAAAATAGAATATAATAGAAATGGATATAAAAGAATAGAATATAGTTAGTTAATAAGAGAAAATCCAAACGTTCCTTGTTGCTCCTCAAGCTTTGAGCTTCTGACTTTTTGGATCTGCGTTTATATATATATATTTATAAGGAAATGAGACGTTTCTGAACCTCCGGTTCTCCTCCTGGGAGCATCTGCTCTCCTTTTACCCCCCAAACTAATCCTCTTCCTCCTAAAGGCTTTTTAAAAAGTGACCTCCGGGCCGCTGCATTAACAAACCTGCTGTCCGTCCGGGTATCCGGCCAGATTGCAAACACGTTTTCTTATCCCTCATCCCTGCTTTACGTAAGGATAATCTGACAGGAGCTGGAGGTTAGATTTCATCCAGCCTCTCTCTGACCCAACGGAGAAACCTGCAGATTTACTGCTTCTATGCAAGCTGGTTCTGGTCTGCAAAGGCTCGAAATGACAGAAAAATACACAAAAAAACAACGAAAACATGGAGTGAAGTAAATAAAAAAAGGTCTTTAAATCATCTGATCCACAGAGATTCCTGCAAGTTTCTGTTTCTGACTGCAGCCAATAAGAAAGCAGAGGAAAAGACGCAGGAAATAGAACCTGCAGCTTCTAGTTCTGGTGTTCTATAAGGCAAGAAATAGAGTAAATAGAACTGAACAGAACTAAACGGAACAATAATAGAATAGAATACAACAACATGGAATAGAGCCAAAAACACAACAGAATAGAATAGAGAAGAACAAAATAGAATAGAACAAAATAGAATAGAATAGCCTGCAGGTAAATGGACGATTGAGGAACTCTAACTGATGGCGTTGACCTTAGACGACCCTCAGACCTCCAGGTCAACCGTGTCAGAAACACGTCGTGTGTTGGGATGAAAGTTGGAGCAGCTCCTTCCCGGTTCCTGAAACCTGAAGCTTTTCCCATGAAACGTGTTTGTAACTTCCAGATCCACTTCAACTCCCGCTTCGTGGGGAAAACGCTGATGACCACCTACCCCGGGACGGTGCTGATGATCTTCAGCGTGTCGCTGTGGATCGTGGCTGCATGGGGGTTACACGTCTGCGAGAGGTACGCCGGTCTCCATGGAGACCAGAACCTTCTGCCATGAGGCAGCCGGTCCAAAGTATGGAAGGTGATGGAGGACAAACATCTGAACAAAGAAATTCAATTCAATTTTATTTGTAGCCCAAAATCACAACAACAGTCGTCTCGATGGGCTTCAAAGTAAAACATGAACTCAAAAGGATCATGAATACAAAGAGTTCAATAGGAAAATACTAAAATGAACTAACAAACTGACTAAGCTATACTGGCATCCCTGCCCTTAGACCCCCCTTCTCTGTGAGGAAAAACTCCCAAAAAAACGGATTCCGGAAAAAACGAAGAAACCTCAGGGGTGTCCACATGAAGGAGGGATCCTCCCCCAGGACGGACAGGCGATGTACCAGAACTCATGGAGAAGAATTAACTTATCTAAATCTACAACTACATCTATAAAGTCCAGCAGAAGAGCTTCATCCAGCTGTGGTTGGGGGGACAGTCAGGGGCGCGAGTCGAGCCGGAGACAGGAACCACAGCCAGGTGTAGGAGTGGAGCAGAGACGAGGTACACGGTCAGGAACAGGAGCACGGATGAAACAACTGGAGTCTGGAAGCACTCCCACTCCCCAGGAGGGGAGAGGAAAAGAGGGACAATACATGAATCACTGCAGCAAACAGAGGCATGGAGAACTAAATGATGAATAATGATCAAGAATAGAGGAGAGGAAGGGTAGAAGTAGAAGAGAAAAGAGGACCTTCAAAAATGTCTTCTAGAAACCTTCTCATTAACGTGACACATAAAACATTTAATCATTTCTGCTAGAAAATAGTTTAAGAAACAAAAAGATTCTTCTGGAAGAGTATAATTAGTGAAGGTTATATGAAAACACTTTTTTTTAGTTAAAAACAAAATGAGTGATAAAACTTTAAACCAAGACTCTTGTAGTTCAGCGTCATTCCACTAGGGGGCAGTAGAAAGAATTTTCCTGCTCATTTAAAAATGGCCGCTTCCGTGAAATCTTTTGGCGGGAAAAGTTTTGATAGTTTTCTGGACTTAATGATGAAAATAACTGATTTTTGAAAATGATTACCTTCTGATTAAAATGAAAGTAAAACAGTTCTTTATCATTTGAGTTTGTGGGGAAACCAGGTGCTTTTTCCTGAATGTCAGGATTTTTACACAAATTTGTGATCTTCACTGGTGTCCACGGACACCAGTGAAGATCACAAAAGATCACAAATGGTAGGGAGAACACATCAATGGAAGGGGGGGTTAATAGGACAGCACAAGGGTTAAATATTCGTTAATTTTAAAGAAAATTAATTTCTGTCCATTTTTGATGTAGTGGACTTTACCAGTTTAAAATATATTTTAATATGTATTTATTATTATTAGCTTCAACAAATAAATAATAATTATATTTAAAAAATAAATGTTCAACACTTTTCATTTCTCTTTACTCGTACTTTCCAATAAAAAAGAGAAAAATTTAAACTTTAGAGCAAATTAAAACTAAAAATAACAGGAAAATATTGGTTTTTTTTCTAAAAACTTTATTTGTTAAAAAAACACAATTACTTTTTATCACCAGAGAAATTTAGAGAGAAAACATTTCAAACATTTTAATGCTAGAAATGTCCATAGAAACCTGAGAACTGGAACCTAAAACTGCTGTTTGATAAAATGAGACTTTTTTTATCACAATTTCAAGAATAAAATCAAGTAAATAAAGTTAAGCACAGGAAAGTAAATACTTTATTAAAAAAACGTGAATATTTCTCTGCTTCTTTATTATTTTCCTTAGTATGATAAATTTGTATTGAAATATGATGCATGAATCTAGAACTTCTTCATAGAAACAGCATTTATCCGTTTTGATTTTTGTCTTTAGTAAAGTTTCTTTTGTTTTTACAAATGATTTTTGACATGTGGATCTTCTGTGATCGCACCTCTGTGTTCGGATAAAAGCTGTTTCTCTGAGACGTTTTCTGTGGAGTTTTGTGGTGAGACAGGGTGGAGGTGGTTTCATGATGTGGGAAACGTTCCTTCCTGCAGACATCACAACTACAGAGACCTGAGCAGCAACTACATGGAGGCCCTGTGGATGGTGTCCGTCACCTTCCTGTCCATCGGCTACGGCGACGTGGTTCCTCACACCTACTGCGGCCGCAGCATCTGCCTCCTCACGGGGATCATGGTGAGGGTTCAGATCCGCTCTGCAGCATTTGCCGATGCCGCCGGCAGAAAAACGGCGTTGAGTAACGGCGGTCTGTGGTCGACAGGGCGCCGGCTGCACCGTGCTAGTGGTGGCCGTGGTCGCCAGGAAGCTGGAGCTGTCCAGAGCCGAGAAACACGTGCACAATTTCATGATGGACTCGCACATCTCCAAGAGGGTGAGCACGTTTCAGCGGCGGGGACGCTGCTCAAAGGCTGTGGAGTGATATTTATGCCACCATGAGGCAGAAATAAGAAATAAAACCTTTCTAAGTCGTAAATGAAAATGTTAAATACGTGCCGTAACCCTTGTTCTATCCTAGGCACTTTAACACTGGGAGTGGGGTCATCTAGACCCACTAGACAGTGCTCTGAACCTTTTTTCTTCAATGAGGGACAACACGTCAATGGAAAGGGGGGGGGGGGTCATCTAAGATAGCACAAGGGTTAAAAATCCTTTTCTGTGCTTTCAAAACTTTTTTTTTTTTCAAATTTGTTCTTTTGTTTTGAAATTTTTTTTGCTCTGAATTTTCTTTGGGGGGGGGGGGGGGGTTCAAAAACTTTTTTTTCCAAAAAAAATGTTTTATCAAATAATTTTGCTTTCAATTTTTTTTAAACCAAAAACTTTTATTTTCCAAATTTATTTATTTTTTGCCTTCAATTTATTTTTGCCTATTTTTTTTTTTTATTTCCCCCAAAAAAATTGTTTTCAAATTTGTTTTTTTTCTTCAATTTATTTTTAAATCAAAAACTTTTATTTTTCACTATTTTTTTCTTTCGGATTTGTTGTGTTGCTTTCAAAAACGTTTGTTTCAAAAAAAAAATTTGCTTTCAAATTTTTGCTTTCAAAAAGTATTTTGGTGTTTGCAACACAAACGACATATGCGTTGTGTCTCATCTCACTTTTTTCATATCTTTGATTTTTCTCTCATAAGTTTCAGTTTAGCGTGACAAAATAAATTTGGAAAAAAAGTATTTGAGAGCAAATATTTAATATAGAAAAGTTCTGTTTGCAACCTCGTGGCATAAATGTCACTCCATAGAATCCTCTTAAAATTTATATCTTTACCTCTAAAAGTTTCACACAAAATTAAAGTTGAGTCAGAGTTCCAGTAAAATACTGTTTGTGTCACAGATATGTTTTTATACCACAACAATTAAACGCCCACAGCGGTGTTATCCGCTGCGTTAAGGTGCTTTATCGCCGAACACGTCACTGTGAATATGAAATATAAGCTGTTTCCAAAGCAGTGCCCGTGATTTTAAGCAATTCGGACGCCACGCTCACTACTTTTGTATTTAACGGCGGATATGACGTGATCGACTTCACAAAGTTAAAATCGAATTGATCTGAGCGTTTTGTAACCATCATTTGAGTCCGCTGAGTTCTGAAGATGAAAACGTTTATGGTTTATTAAAACAATACTGGTAAAGACATTTTCTTTCCTCGCAAAAATTGTTCCAACGCAATGCATTGTGGTCTATATTTGCCAATCTAGTGAGCATTGATGCACAATGGTTTTTCGCAGAGACTTCTGGGAAATTTCTAGGCCTCTGGATTTTAGAATTGTAGATGCTGGCAGCTCTACAACACGGCGAACGCTCCGTGTAGCGAGAAGTGAAGGAATTCAAGTTCTGTTTCTGGTTCTCGGGCTTTTTGCTGCGTCAGTGGAGGAACAGAACCGCGTTGGTCTGGCGTTGCGGCGTGGAGGGACGGCAGATGGCGTTAACATTCAGACTGAACATTTAATTTGTGTGACGTAACGCAAAGGAGACAAATTCATGGGGAAAAACCCTTTTTCCAAAACGACGACGCTTCTGGTGGTTTTATCTCCATAGCAACCATTTACATGTTTGGTTCTGGGGGGGGGGGGGGTCCACATGTTTTTAGAAGAATCGGTAATAGTTCCTTTCTGGATTTTCCTGGCACCTGGGGTTTTTGTTAGCCACGCCCACATTCCTCATGGGTTCGTTTGAGCAAACATCTCGTGTGTTAAAATTACAAAATATTCTGACGAAACGAGCCAGCGACAGGGGAACGCCGGTCCCTGAGTTTTCCACGCCACACTCCAGGAGTTTGGAGGCGACAGATCGGATCCCTGGCAGTTCATCCCTTGTGCTATCCTATGGGGTCCAGATGACCCCCCCCCCCCTTCCATTGACGTGTTCTCCCTACCATGACAAAGGTGGATAAAGGTGGAAAGATTTCATGTAATCCATGGACACCAGTGAAGATCACAAATCATTGGAGAAAAAAAGGTTCAGAGCTCTGTCTAGTGGGTCTAGATGACCCACTACCAATGTTAAAGGGCCTAGGATAGAACAAGGGATAAATTTATACTGCGCACTTTGTGTGATTTTTCTTTTTATTAATTGAAGCCGTTTGTCTCTTGCTGAGGTCAAAGGTCAACCAAACTTCAGTTGTACATTTAACCTGGTGGCGTGTGTCAAATGTTGTGGTTTTTTTCACCATGAAAAAAAAGTCAAATTCCACACTTTGCTAAAAATGGCCGCCGGTCCTGTGGCCATCCCATAATTCAAGAACACACACCACACATGCTTTGTTTTGAATTCTAGAGGGTTTTTTTATAGTTTGTCTCAGGGACGTCAGTTTTTTTGGTGCCAAAGGTTTTTTTTTTCTCCACTAGTTTGCTTGACGTTTTGCTCAAAGGCACAAAATCATTCTGGTCATTCAGTCCAGGATTCTGCTGCTGCACAGAATCTTCCCTTCCACTAACGTTTGATGCAAAAGGCGGGAAAAGCGCCAAACAGAGCGCCGCGTGGCGGTACAGCCTCCGGTCCGCGCGGCGTGAAACTCTCCGGATGACCTTGTCTCCCCTCACCAGATCAAAATCGCTGCAGCCAACGTGCTGAGAGAGACGTGGCTCATCTACAAACACACCAAGCTGTCCAGAGAGCGGGACGAGACCCGCGTGCGCACGCACCAGAGGAAGCTGCTGCTCGCCATCCAACAGTACGCCCCCCCCCCTCATGCCCCGCCCCTCTGATCCCAAACCTGCACAATGAGCCGTTTCCTGTCCATGACCCAGCAGAACCAGGACCGTTTGGTGCTAACAGAACCGCTCTGTTCTCTGCTTCTCCAGGCTGCGACGGGTCAAGATGGAGCAGCGGATTCTGGCCGATCAAGGCAACACACTGGTGGACCTCCAAAAGGTGAGAGAGGCAAGTGAAGGCGCCGCGTTCCACCGGGTAGAGTTGTCGGCGTGCGAGCGTCCCCCCTCCCCCTCACCCCCCATGTCCTCTGCTTCCTGCTCAGATGAACAGCCTGATGTACGACGTGCTGTCGGAGGTGCAGGGCTGCCGGGGCGAGCTGCACGCCCACATCCACGGCCTGGAGAAGAGCGTGCAGGAGCTGCGCGAGGGCTTCCGGATCCTCATGCCGCTGCTGTCCAGCACGCTCTCCACCCAGAACTGCTCCATCCGCCACCTGCTGCGGGAGAGGGAGGGGCGGGGCGAGTGTGGGGGCGGAGCCGAGAAGTGACGCAGACCGCTGGGTCACAGAAACGACATTTCTGTAGCAGAAATATTAGCCGTTAGTTGAGGTTCTGAGCCGGACTGCAGCAGAATATTTATGATGTCATGAAAAGTTAAGATTCCTCTCTGTGGCGTCAGGGAAAAGTCAGACGCCGCTTTTAGCCAAAACAACATTTATTAAGAGAGAGCGGGTTGGAAGGTGGAGCTACAGCAGCAACCCTTCTGCCGTCCGGTCCTCCTCCATGGTGGGGGGGTGGGACGCGCTGACGTCGACCGGTCCAGCCCCTCCTCTCCCGTTCAGAGCCGCTAATGCTGCTTCCTCCTGAACGAGCAACCTGCGGGGAAAACCAGGCGTCAGCTTCCTGCGAAAGAACGGCGTCCTAAGCGGCGCCGGTACACCTGTGCTCGGCTTTCGAAAGGGGGGGGCCACGGTTCGACCCAACCCTTCTGCAAACCGAGGTTGATCTGGCACCGGAATGAGACCGGAGGACCACGACGGAGGTCGCCCGGTCACTTGGCGGTGCAGCGCGGCGACAGAACTTCAGCGCTGCTCGCCACGCCTCAACAGCAGAGCCGACTTAAGCGGCGAGCCACTCACCCTCTGTGAGACGGGCTTTGCCTCCGGTGGGCTGACACAGGACCGTTGAACATCCCACACACAGAACCACCGTCTGAGCGTGACTGAACACCGTGGTGATCTTGTAGCATCCTATGGAGGAAATGGAAACGCCGTCAGTGCACAGCGGGTGAACGCCACGGCGTGACCGGCAGACCGCCGTACCTGGACATTTCACATCCATGAAGTAAGAGTTGG
Source organism: Oryzias sinensis (assembly GCA_037389245.1). Classification (NCBI taxonomy): domain Eukaryota; kingdom Metazoa; phylum Chordata; class Actinopteri; order Beloniformes; family Adrianichthyidae; genus Oryzias; species Oryzias sinensis. Next base: position 57,281,701 of record CM074488.1, read on the forward strand.
GACTCTGGACCAGGCGCTTCTTCTTGTGCCTCCTCTTCTCCTCCTCAGGGGACGGGTGCAACAAGTCTTTTGCGAGCTAAAGGGAATAAAAAACAAGAGTTGGTCGTCTGTCAATCAGGATTAAATCTCCTCAAACAGGACGGTTTCAAACTATATTCAGATCCTGTGGTCCAGTTTAACAGACAATCTGGTTTAAAATGATTCTGATCAGGATTACATCTTGATTTGTTATTAACAGTTTTACTAAATGATATTTGATTCTTCCACATGAATTCATTAAGTCTAGATGACATTTAGCAGTTAGCTACAATGCTGGTTAGCTGTTACCCAGTCTGTTTAAATAAAGTTTGTTGTGATTGTTTTGATTTAAATAAAGTTGTCTATTAAATGTGAAGGCTGAATCTTTGCAGTTTACTTTAGAAAAAATGTATTTGAATTCTGTATTTTTATTCAATAATTCTGTTTTTGGATAATTTCTCAGTCATTTTCTGCGGACCTTTTTCCCTTTCGGCCTAAACATATTTGAACAAACGGGATTAAAATGAGCTGAGACTCAAATAAGCCTGACATTTGTGATCAATTATTATCTCTAAACTCCTTCGCTGGATTTTTTTTCTTAGGGGTTTTAGCTAAACGACCCTCATTTACCGTAAATGCGGCTTTTGTTTCGCCGTTAACGTTTCCGGCCTTCGCTGGATCACGTGACATTTATCTGGTTTAGAATAGTTTCTAACATCGATTAACAAAACAATCACCAAATTGGCTACAAATCCAGGATTTTAACGACATCGATGCCCGCGTGCAGCGACTTCTCTGCTAGCATCGCGCGTGGAGCTAGCTCCATGTTCGCCTTCTGCGCGCGGCCATCTTGTGCTACGATGCCTTCGCAAGATGCGCAGTTTCGTTGGATAAACTCCGCCACGGTCCGACAAAAAGGTCATAAACCGGCAGCAGGGGAACCGTGAGTGTCTTATGGGCGCGCGGAGTCCCGCCGTGGTTCTCTGCGAGTCGGTTAAACCGTCCAAAAGTCCCGTGCAAGCCCACAAGCGATACTCACTGGCATGTTGGCGAGGAAATAGCCGCTGCCGAAAAGGAAGCGTCACCGGAAGCGGAGGCTTCATATCCCTGCTTTGACGGAGCAAAAACCGGAAATGACGACTCTTTCTTACAAGTTCAAACATCGCCCCCATACGGTTAAATAACAGAAATAAAACTCATTTAGAACGTTTCTTCCATGTTTTTCCTCAAAATTTTATTTTCAAATAAATTTAAATTTTCAAATTTGTATGATTAGAGAACCTAAAAAAACAACAAAACAATTGTTTTTTTCCGCAGCTTTTGCAGGATTTTGGTTTCATGTCCATAAGTGTGACTTAAAGCTATTGATGTTAAACGTTTCGATTAAAATCAACTGGATGTTCTTACAGTACGAAAGGCGTTTGTGGTTTCAATTTCCTTCTAGATATTCATGGATGTCGTCGGAATCAACGTCCTGCTGAAAAGTGACTTAGACCTAAGAAACTGCCAATCAAACTTTCTGCCTTTGATCAACAAGTTTGATTGGACTGGAAACGAATTTATAACCAACAATTTTAGTCTGCAATCACGCCTCTCTGGAACTGCTGTTCTGTTTTAAGAAGAGACAAATCCTTCCTATAACTGGGGTCAGACTATAAGGTCTGTCCTGTTTGAAAACGTTTGCTTTTCCTCAGACGTTGGTCCAATTATCCAAAAATCTGTTGTTAAACCAAGATCAATGAAATCTTCCTTCTGTCCTTTTGGAAGGACAGCTTGTTACGCCCTCACCCTTTTCCAAACATCTCATTAGAAAAGAAACAAGAGAAACACTTCTAAGCACCTTTTTTTTATAGAGAAGAGGTGATTGAAATAAGATCTAAATTCTTTAAATGTTCTATTTTAGCTGAGGTAAAATACATTTATTTTAAAAATAAGGACTTTTTTCAGACATCACTTTGGTTTTGAGGAGAACAGCTGCAGTTTTTGTTTAAATGACATCAAGACTGTGGATCATTGATTCTTAAATTTTGAAATTATAAATATATTTTGGGAAGTTTTGCTGTTGGTATTCTTCTAAAATTGCAGCTCCATTTCATTTGGATGTAAAAATGTTCTGGGTGGTGATTTCTAAAAGACTATAGTTCTAAATGTCCTGCTATGGCAGGGACAGTTTTTTAATTCACAAAAATAAATGTTTGAAGACCAAACTACATTTTAATAGTTTTCATAAAGAGCTCTGCCTTTATTTTCAGTCAATTACCTGAAAAAGAAAAAGGGTTTGAAATGTCTTGGTTTTGTTAAGAAATATAAACTTAATGAGAAACCCTAACAAAACTTAAGTTGTTTTGATTTTTTTTTCATGTTTCTGTATTATGTTCACTTTTTTAAATGTTATTTTCTCTATATGCTCTAGATTTTATGTTAGGAATTTGTGATTGTCATTTCATTTAATGTTGCTGTTCTATCTAATCTGTTTATACGGAGCCCGTGTCCTAACAAGATATTAATCCGTAGGAACAAGATATATTTTTATATCTTAATGTCAGGAAACGGGCTCCGTATGTTTTAAATGAAGTTCCTTGAAAAAAAAATGGTTTTCCTTCAAAATAAAAGCCCTATCAATTCTCTTTTTTCAATTATTTTTATTTCATAAATGACAAGTCTGACACTTTTTTAAAAGAATAATTCCATATTTATAAACTAATGTAGGTGCATTGACTCTCATTGGTTTCTAATTTTATATTGTTTCCATCTAAATGTGTTAAAATTAATTAAAAATAATGAACTACAAATGTCCACTTTATCGTCTTTGCTTTCCTATTTTACTCCAGTTCTCAGTAAATTATCTACTTTTCTTTTTAAAATTCTTATTGTAGTAAATGTGCTCGTGCACCTTCAGCTGGCCCCTCAGAGACGCCGTCCAGGTGCTGCTGTGGCCTCTTCCTGGACCTAAGCGGGATTCTAACCCACGTCTGGATGTCCTCGCCATCTGCCACGCTGCTTTCTGGTACGTCAGTCCGCTCTGATGGTCTCACCGCTCATCCGGTCCAAAGGCCGTTCCGATATCGGTGATCCTGGCGGTTCGTCCTTGCTGACACGGCCATCCCTTGGTCGTGATCTTCCGTCTTGTGAGGCTCGGGTGTTCGATCCCCCTCCTCACCGGGGTTGTTGGTACGGTGGGACTCCCATCCAGAGGCCCATTTCTCAGATCAGCGGTGGGCAGCGAGGCATGATGGGAGTTTGACCAAAGAGGTTATAACAGGTTGTTGTTGGTGAGAAATAAAGAACAAATGAATAAATTCACAATAATGTAGTGCTTTTTATTTAAAAAAACAAACAAAAACAAATAGAAAACAAAAAGTAAAAACCAACAGCATTTCTTATGACTTCAGAATCATAATTACAAACAAGTGGAAGAAGTTTTTTTTTGGACAAACTGTACACATCACAAAATGTCTGCCAGTCTGCCATTTACAATGCTTGCATCTTCTTTTTGTGATTGTCTAAAAAGAACTAAACAAATCACACAAAAACACACAAATACAAGTACAAGCATCTTACAATGACTCATCACAAAAACAGAACCGTTTCCTATTAAAAAAACCAAAATAAAAAGCAAAATAGGGTCGACAGCTTAACTTTCCATTCTGTTACCATTTAAAAATATGACATTTTTTTAGGTTGGTTTGTTTTTTTAGTGTTCAACACTTTGCAGCAAAAAAGAAAGGAGCTCAACTCTCCTCAGAAGGAATATTATTAACAAAGTTCGGAGACAAAGATGGCGTCTCCGCCGCCGCCGCCGCCGCCGTGGCGCCCAAAAACCTTCGTCTGCCTCACATTCTTCTGATCTCATGAAGTAAATTAATTTATAAACTCAGTAAAGTTTTATGTCATGAGGACAGTTCTGGTTTCTGAACATTACAAAAGTCCTCTGCGCTTAAGTGTTTCATTATATTAATACAAATGGAAGAAGTTATAATATTATATAATAATCATAATACGATATGGGCTGAGTCCTGTACAGTCAATAACAAACAAGGTTCATATTTCAGATATTGCTTTTGGAGACGCTCCTCAATGGAAAGTGTGTGTATTTACATAACATGGCACTGTACAGCTTCCTGCCCCACCCCCCCCACCCCGCCCTTCATTAGTCGCTCCTGTCAGTTTTTCCCGTCAACGGAAGCCATGAGGGACAAAAAGGTCGCATAAAATATCATTTTGAACATTCTCCATGGCAGCTCGGAACAAAAGAAAGGTTGACCTTCCCTCCAAATATACAGTACAGACCCCCCCCCGTCACATAAGAAAATAGGACATAACCAAACATTTCATGTTAAGAACCGTCTTCCATAGTTTTTTCAAAACTTAATTGCCATTGAGCCCTCTTTTTTTTCTATTTCTTTCATTTTTTTAAAAAGTTATATTTTCATGAAACCTGGCGTGTGCGCGCTCGCAAACACGCAAGGCGGCGGGAGGCCGCGGCTGTGTAAGGCGTTACAGTTAGAGCCGCCGCCCCCCTCCCTGCCTGATTCAGTTCAGCTGGTGAGTTGTACAAAACGGAGAGGAGGGGGAGGGGCTGACGGCTTCAGGGAAACGTTAAAAAAACCACAACCAGACACTTTCACTGACAAAAGCGCAAACTCCACCCCCCCCATGGCTAGAAAACCAGCATCAACCAGGAGCGTCTTCTGGAAAAACCGCCTTCCGACTGCGTCCTCCAACGCGGAGCCCGCCGGCCGGCGCGTTATGCCGCGCAGCGTCACCGCGTCCACGGTACCAAAAAGTGCAGTTCTCCACCCAAAAGAGCAGCAGCAAAGATGTCCTCATGTCATTGCAGCTAAATCCCACCAGGGGGAACCGTTACGGTCCTTCAGAGCTCAAAGAAAAGCCGTCCGTCCCTCCAGCTGTCCGTCAAAGAAAAGCCGTCTGTCCCTCCGGCTGTCCGTCAAAGAAAAGCCGTCCCCCTCCGGCTGTCAGTCAAAGAAAAGCCGTCCCCCTCCGTCCGTCCGTCCCTTTGTTCAGTACCAGTCGTCCTGATGCTGGGTAGTGGATCACTTCTGCCGTCTTTGCAGATATAAGTGCATGCTTCCTTCTCCTATGTGCATTTTCAAACAGGTTTTGCATGATACGACTTAAATAAGTAAAAGTCTTCATTCGCTCTCCTCTCTGAGCTGAAACCCCCCTCCCCCCACGCTCTGACCCACTGAGTTTCAGGACCGAGGAGACGCTGTCCGCACGTGTCCGTCCGGCGCTCCGGGTCCGCCGCTCTCTGCAGTGAAGGCTCCACAGGCACAGCGGGGGAATCACTTCCTGAAAACAAAGTCTCCGAATCCAAGCGTCCGCCGCCGTAGCCGCCGTCCCGCTCCCTCCTCCAGGAGATAAGTGACATCGATAGCTGGAAAGAAGCGAACATGTGAGGAAAACGGGCTAAAAAGACACAGTCCGGGGGTTTGATTCCCCTCCTCCTGACGTCTGAAGTGCCATGAAGCAGCTTCAGAGAGGACGGAGGGGTCCTGATCAGGTTTAGTGGGTTCCGTGTCATTTGGTTCTGAGTATCTGCAGATGCTGAGACCCGATCCGATACTTTTCCAACATATTTTCAGACCAAATTTAATAAACAGAACCCGGCTTTTAGTTTATGAAGCTTCTTGTAGGATTTAGGTGAAGTCGCTTCAACAATCAAGTAAAAATATAAAATACTCTGCCCCGGTCAGACTCATCCGGATCAGAATTTCTTTCCGATGGAGATAGGTGGGTTATACCGATGGTTTATCCGATCGTGGAGCATGTAAACGGTCATTCTGATCGTGTGTCACTGCTGCTCTGGGTTACGTCACGCATAGACGGTGTTTCTGTGAGAAAGCTTTGGAGCTCATAGGGGACCGACCAGCTCTGTGGACGCCCTGTGAAAAGCGCCGCTCCGCTCTCGCTCCGCTCTCGCTCCGCTGGCTCTCCCCTCTCTTTCACCCCTCACGGGGGAGATGCAGAGAAAGAGCGCTTGCCCCCCGATGCTCACTCAGTCCACTGGCACCCGAGTGAACAGAGGAGCTGGATTAATAATTTTGTGTCCGAGGGGGAGGATGCTTTGTTACGTGTGCGTTTTGTTATGTGTGGGAGAATTCAGACTGCGAGCCGTCCCGCCGCTCTGCGTTAGTGGCTGCAGGACTCGGGAGGAACCGTGTTCGAACAGAGCTCGGGCCGCTAGCTCACAGAGTGGCTTTGGGGCGGTCTGTGTGAACTTTTCAGAGCAGAAATAAATGTCGCGTGGTGTCACGTGGATTTGTGTTTCCAGTTGTGTCCCGACAAAATAAAGGCTGATGTTATTTCTATACATTTACGTGCAGCAAAGACGCAGATTGCTGCGTTTCTCGCACGGTCCTGGATTTTGTGTCCATCAGGCTAATGTTGTTAGCCCGTGTTAGCCTGTCCTCAGCCTTTTCCAGCTCTGTTTCATTCATAAAACAGCACTGATCACACGGATTAAATATAACGATGAGCGAACAGGCGCTTCATAATATTCATGACATTAATAAAAGCACGTTTGGAAGATCGTCTCGTATTACGGAGCTGCAGCACATGCTGTCTCTCTGTGGAAGTGGTTTGTTGACAACGGGACCTAGTTCCTCATCCGGGTGATTTTTACATTACTGCGCATGCCCAGATGATTCATTCCGAACGAAAGTGTGAGCCATGGGAACATTTGTTCTAATGGGAAAAAGGTTTTCTGTGCCCATGTGCACGGGTGAATTTTAACCCGACCATTGATCCCATCAAGATATTCTGCCCATGTAACCGTGGCTTCTGATCGGGCAGCAACATCGGATTTCTGAAACTACACCATCAGGCCCGGTATCTGATCACGCGGTCGGATCGGGACAAGCCGTCAGGTTGGTGATTTAGAATCGTTTGTAGCGAAGCACACCACGACTTTCAATTCTTTTGCCTTCAGTATTTTGACTGATGCTCCGCCCATCCTCATGGCCACACCCATTCTAATGAGCCGGCCCACAATCGTTGGAAAAGTGAAAGTCTACAGGTAAACTAAATAGAAAACAAGTGATTGACGTGTCTGAAATGAAATCTGTTCACACTGGGTCCTGGTCCCGCCGTCTACGTCTTTACCGAGCTGGAACAGAGTTTTGGTACCGTCCCGATTGGAGGACGTGTTTCTCAAACAGTTCTGGTTTTTGCGGCTGACAGTAGTTCTTCCAATCATCTGTCAGGACTTTCTGTGGCCTGCTTTGATGGGCTTAAATGATCTGCAGGGACAGTTCAAACACAAAAGCCCCGGTTCACTGGTGGACCTACCCCCCTCCTTCGTTCCCGGTCCCTCACCATTCTTGTTGGGGATTCTGTGCAGCAGGTCCAGCAGGATCTTGTTCAGCCGCTCCCTCTGGGCCTCCCTCCTGCTGAGAGCTCTGTGCTGAGGGGGGGAGGAGGATAACGGGGTTGGGAGTTCCAGCATCTCCCCCATCCTCTCGTTGGAACCTTCCTCCAGCTCCTTGCACACTCGAGCCTCCTGCCTGTCCTCCTCGTCCTCCTCCTCCTCTTCTTCATCGTCCTCCTCCTCCTCCCCTCTTCCCGTTTCGGCTGGCGTGGGTTTGGTTGGAACAAACTCGGGGTCCTCTGCAGCCGTGTCCATGTCGTCCCCCGCTCCTCTTCCCCCTTCTGCCTCGGCGTGGAAGTCCTCCCCCCGGTCGCAGGAGGCGTCGTCATCGTCGCAGCGTCCCGGTTCTTTGGACCTTTCGCTTTTCCACGCCGATCGGCCGCCGTTCCTCTTATAGTTGTCGGGAACATAATGAGGCTGCAGAGATTAATGGCAGGACAAAGAATCAGGATGTAAATGTTGATTAATGTCCGTCTGTGACGTAAAAACACATTTATGTGGCTTCATGTGTACCGAGAAGTCCCTCTTTGGCGCCAGCCTCTTGGTGAAGTGGACGAAGGCGTACGGCTTGGTGCAGACCGGGTAGCGGTTGCGATGGATTTTGTAGAACAGGTGCGCCGACTTGTCCAAGCGGTAGTCACAGATGTAGACGTCCTGTTCCTTCACGCCCTTCGGCCTCCCTATGGGGACGATGGGACATTAGCGTCAGAGAAGCTGGACACGTCCGGGCCCGGGCCGGCGGCGCGGCGGCTCCTCACCCTTGCAGTAGGTGTAGAGGTCCAGGACGCAGCAGGTGGCCACCACCGCCTCCAGAGGGATGATCTCGTACAGAGGCATCCGGAACAGCTCGTTCTGGTAGAACCGCCGCGATGGGGAGTGATGCGTCTCATGAGGGCGGAAGTAGTGATGCCCGAACGCAAAGCGCTCCCCCCTTTGGAGTGAGAACGCCACCGAGGTCAACATTGATCCCAAACGTTCGTGTCTCACGTGCTGCAGCTGAACTCACTTCTCATTCCTCCAGAGTTTCTCGATCCGGAAGATGTCCAGCTTGTCCCGGTTGACGTGCGGCAGCAGGCGGTAGGACTGGCGGACCGGCTGACCTTCAGATGAGCGCCTGCTGTCCCTCATCAGATACACACAGTCACCTACACACAAACCAACAAGGTCAGCTATAATAACACACAACTGACCCGCAGGATTGTTTTGTTCAGCGTTGATACCAATACTGAACAATACTCAAAAGGGCTGATGATCCATATTTAGTGCAGTTTCACTCTTGTATCGTTTAGAAAGAAAGTAGAAAGAAGAAAGTGCTACTTTCTGTCACACACCTAGGTGTGCGAAATTTGTTCTCCGCATTTGACCCATCCCCTGGGGGAGCGGTGAGCAGCAGGCGAGCTGCGCCCGGGAGGCAGTAGCGTTAGGGGTCTTGCCCAAGAACCCCCACTGGGTGATGTGAATTGCTCGCCATTGATATGGTAATTGCCCCCAGTACCATTGCTTATTCCCCTCCGGGAATCGAACCCTGGATTCCTGCGTTGTAGCCCTTTACCTTACCAACCGAGCTACCCAGCCGTAATAAATATTAACAGATGTTTTTTCTCATTTTTAAAGCTCCCCCACCTTCACTGACTTTTATATACAGATAAACAGACGGAGGCTTCGGCCCCGCCCAGCGTATTTTTTACGTCACAATTACGACTTTTTTAAACTGAATTTTTTTGTCAGCTCCTAATTCACAACAACTTGTTTAAATAAATACTCAGAAATGCAATTTTGAGATTAATTTTTTCTCCTAATGCTCCTTTTGTAAAGCACTTTGTGATTCGTTCTGGGAAAAGTGCTCTGTAAATAAAGAAGTCTATTGTTTTCTATTCTATAATGTCTAGAAGTGACAGCAAATAAATCAATTATCATCAGGGAAGACAACAGTGAAAAAGAACTGTTGTTTCCTGCAGATCCTTCCAATTGTGTTCCGAGTTGGAGAAGCTCATCTACGCTTTTATATCATCTCATCTTGATTACTGCAACTCCATCTTCACGGCTCCATGTTGTCCAGAACGCGGCTGCCAGGCTTTACCTAAATCATCTACGTTTTCACACGTCACCCCGTTGTCAATCAGCTGCTCTGGCTCCACATCCGCTACCGAGTGCATTTTAAATCCTGGTTTTATCACACACAGCTCTTTATAGGTCTACATAGAAGACCTTGTGCAGCCGTCCACCCCCAGCAGGTCCCTGAGGTCATGTGACCAGGTCTGCTGGTGGTTAAGGACTAAAGGTGACAGAGTCTTGGCAGCAGCGGCTCCATCCTCTGGACTCAGATCTGCAGACTCAGTGTTTTCTTTTTACAATAGCTTTTTCTTAACTCTTTTTTTATTCTGTGTTTTACTGTGAAGCACGTTGTGAATTTTATCTTGAAAGGTGCTGTACAGATAAAGTGTATTTCTTTATTAAACAGGTTTCCTACCTTGGTGGAGCAGCAGGTCGTCTCTAAGCAGACAGATGTAGTAGATGGAGCCGGCCTGGGCGTAGCTGGGTTGGGGTAACATGGGAACCTCCTGAGGTGACGAACATGAACGCCTCATCAGACAAGCAGCAGCAGCAGCAGCAGCAGCAGCAGCAGCAGCAGCAGCAGCAGCAGCTTTTTTAGTATGTTGAGGAACAGACGTACCCGTTCTACTGGCCGGGGGTCACACTGCTCGCAGAGGTAGTGCTCCACCTCCGTCTCCAACCGCATGCAGTCAAAGTGCTGCCACACCTGAAAAGCCGCCAACACAACACTGTTATCTGTTGGGTTGATCACAGTTACAGCAGACCACTGAGCCGAGGATTCTGGGACACGTCTGAGTCGGCTCAGCTGCTGCTGGTTCTTGAAACCTTCTAGAACGAGTCAGATGGCCCCCCCAGGAAGAATGTCCCCCCTCCGTACCATGCACTTCTCACACTGGATCATCAGGCCTTCGTCTTTGTACATCCCGCAGATGCAGCGGATGACGTCGTCGTCCTTATCGTGGGGGCCTCCCCCGTGCTGGTGGTGACCGTGGTCCCGCTCCAGCGAATCGGAGCTGTCGGCCTCGCTCGCCGTTTCCCCCACGATCTCGTCGATCTGGACGGCGGCCTCGTGGCGAGCGCTGTAGTAGGCTTTCCGCAGCCGGTAAACGTCCCGGCCCACCGAGGATTTCCGGCCGTAGTATTTCTGGTGGGACAAAAAAAGATGGTCGTCCATGAAACTGCTGGTCTGTTCTCACACAGAAGCGTTTGCAGGAAAAGAATGATCTTCTGTCACACAACAGGTGAAACAAAACAACACAAATCCTCCATTTGGAATATCAAAGACAGGTTTTGTGTAACAAACTTCAGGCACAAAAGATAAAATTAAAAAAAAATATACAGTTAAGAGTTCAAAGCTCAAAATATAAGAACTCACTTTGAGTTAGGATTTGTTAAAAAGTTAAGAAAAGGTGATTGAAATATTAAAAATCCACATGAAGGCCACAAAAACCTCTGAACTTGTACTGATATAACCGATTGGAAGTCTGTTTGGGTGGAGGTGTGGAAGACATGATGGAGCAGGAAAACAGAAGAGAAGAAAGTCAAGAATCTGAAAACAGAAAGAGAGAAATCTATCTCTATGACGGAGCTGCTTCCAGAGGTTAGAATCTGGACCAATCAGCAGCTGTTTGATGGCAGCGTCACGCTAAACCGTAACGTCTGTGAGAAAATTTAAAGATGGGAAAAAAGCGAGATGAGACACAACGCTGGAAAACATTTGAGTTGCAAACACAAATATATTTAAGGAAAAGAAAACAACAATTGAAAGTAAATATTGAATATTTTTGTTTGCGACGCGGTGCATAAACATCACTCCATAAATGAATGGATCATTCATCTTCATGTTGAGGATCCAGAGTTTTAAGGTTTCCTGCTTCAGAAATGTGAAGGCTGCTTATGTCACAGTGCCGCGACAACTGCTGTCCAAACTCAACGACTCCACCACAATCTTTCCTGCTGGACTTATGCTTGGACTATTGGTTAGAAACACTGTTTAAATAACAAAATACAAAACCCCCAAACGAAAAACGTAGATCTTGATTCTCGAATGGGTTTCTATGCAGAGAAAACATCCAAATCAATGAGAAAAACGCTGAGGTGATCTCTGCTCACCTCAGCGTTGCGGAAAACCTTCAGCATGTCGGTGTCAAACGCCTCCACCGTCTTGTAATGGCCGGTTACGATCTGCTTCTCGATGGTGTTCAGGTCCAGCGGATCAGACACCTTCTCATAGTACTGGCTGTTCCTGAAGGGAAAGCAGACGCCTTCAGAATCTCCACGCTGCGGCCAAACAAAAGAGCTGAGCGCGGGCGCCAACGCCGCGGAGTCAGGTTACTCAAAGGACAGGCGGTTGTTTTGACAGCAGCAGGCGTCACGGCTCAGAAGCACAGCCGCAGATAAAACTGTTACACCGTGTGGGTACTGCACACTGATGGAGATTAAAAACACTGCTAAACAGACGAGGAGCTCCGCCCACTCACCTCTTTCTGGACGGGAGGTTCATCAGTGGGGCGGCGAGGGCCTGGCCTGCTGAATCTGACCAAAAACAAGCAGCGTTTGAGCCCTCAGACCTTGGACTCTACAGGTTGTGTCAGACGGCAGACTTCTCACCCTTGTAGCCCGTGATCATTTCCCAGATCTCCTTGAAGATGTGCGCGAGCCGCGCGGTCCGCGTCACCTCCGTGTTTTCTTCAGCAGCAGCCAGCCGCCGCGTGCGAACCGACCGCAGCGTCTGCAGAGCCGAGAACTGCGTCTGGAACACGTCTGCGTGAAAACGGCGTGGGTTTAACAGGACGCGCTCAGGACAAACAGCTGTGGCATTATTCCTGCACGCTCACCTGATTTAATGTTGCCGTCGTCTCGGGTGACGCCGCCGTATCGCGTGTAAATGGAGAGGCTGCTGGCGTCTCTTTCGCCTTCTCGCTTCTGCAGCTCCTGCTTTTCCCGCATCTTCTCCCAGTTTCTCAGAAGAAAAACTCGGTGCTTCAGGACAAAGTTCCTACAAATCAAAAGAGACGACAACAATATTTTTAGCAAGTGAAACAAAACAAAAAACAATAAGAAAACAAGCAGAAATATCATTGATCAAGACAGTTTTGATCTTCTGGGTTTTAACCTCTTAATAAATTATGGACGACACGAATTTTGACGCACATTGAAGTAAAATAACCGTAACTTGTTGCTCCTTCGTTCAACTTTATTGACAACAGGTCAAAAAAACAACAAAACATCTTCTATGAATGGCACCAGCATGGAACAGCGGTTTTGCGCCCTCTAGTGGTCAGACAGTGTATTGGGTTTGATGTGAAAACATCTGTCTGAACATCCAATGTTTTCCCAAAATAAATATTCAAATTGGATTATTTAGAGGAGAAGAAAAAAACAAAATGAAAAAAACATTCATAAAATGGTGCTTTACACCAATAATTGTATTTGTGATTCACTAAACACGTATTTCTGTTTATTGGGTTTTGTTTTGTTACAGCTGTAACTGCAGAATGACTTTTCTGTCTGTGTTTACCTCTCTCTGTTGGACATCGGCTTCATCAGATGAGGGTAAAACTTATTATTGTCGCTGGAATCTTCCTCCTAAAAGTGTCCAGAAAGACAAAACGTTAAATCTCAAATATCTTCCTACTTAACTTTTGATTTACTTTTCCAATGTATGTTGAAAATGTCAAACTTTAAATGCCAAAGTTTTCAGATAAATGATCAAATCAAAGTGTCTAGAATGACTTCTAGAAGCTCCTTCAGCAGTGGCAGCATTCACCTGAAGATGTTTCCAGACAGCGTCTGAACATGAGCCGCTCACCCGTTTTTTGAACTGGTGTTTGGACTTCCTCTTCTCCTTGAGTCGCCCCAGACGCCGAGCGCCTCCCGTTTTCCCGGGCAGGCCGTTAATCCGCTGACTTTTCCCGCCGATGATCCCGCGGCAGCTCTCCGAGCCGCACTTACAGACTTGCTGTGAAAGAGCAGAAGTGAAAAGGCGGTTGGAAGAGAATCGACTGGATCCCAATGAAAGAGCGGGAAAGAAACAAGGAAAGAACGGAAGAGATCCTCAAATGTCGTTCAGCAGGAGGAAGTTTCAGCTGAAGCAGGTGTGCAAATGAATCATAACTATTTTATTAGACTCGATTTGCAAGAACAATAAGGATTTATTACAGGTTGTTGTGCAAAGCTTATTTTTCCTCTGCTTTGTTCTGACTAAGCAGCGTCTTCCTCCTTTAGAGGTGGAGCCTGACAGAATTGGGCGGAGCTTCACCTGCTCCTCCGTGTTGAAGGAGTGGAAGTTGTAGTCGTAGGTGAGTTCGGTGCCGCTGCTGACGTCCTTCAGAGCAAAGAGACCGATCCGGTAAACTCCGTTCACCGACCTGAAAAACAGACGCACAAAGGCTTATGACAGGCAAAATGTTTAGAAAACATTAGAATGTTCTCCTGACTTCCTGCATGGATTTATGCAAACACTACAGTCCAAAATATATCAGGACTGACTGTGAGATACAGTTTTGAAATGTCTTAATTGTCTTGCACATTCTCATCCATCAGATCTTTCAGCTAAACCCTTGTGGACCCTGAACTCCTCTGGGACTGGTCTTCCAACCATCCCGGCTGTAAAAACCATCTTGGGATTCCGGATCTTCTTGGTCACATTTCTGTCACTTTGGTAATAAATTAGTCCAGCGGTGAGTTTAACAGAGTAGGAAGAAAACATTTTTTTTCTTCCCCGCCCACCTGTTTGACGTTTTATTTGACTAAATCTTAACTTAAGGTGCTGAATGTTTAGTATTTTCATGAGGTTTTTTTCATAGTTTTAACAGTGTTTTTGGTTTTTTGTCCCCTCATTCCTCTCCGTTTCTGTTTGGTCCAGCAGAATATAATTCCATTTCAAACAGAGTCTTATTTGAAATGAATCATTCTACGTTTTGGAGGTCAAATGTGGCATTTGTTCAGCAGAACTGTCAAACTTAAAAGCCCCTCCTCAATGCTGGGGCATTATAGAGCGAGACACGGCAACGAGGAACTACGAGGACAAATATTGTCTTTAGTTTATTTTGGTGGAGTTTCTTCACTTGGTTGCCTGCAGTGACGTTGTCAGTCCAGCAGGAGTCAGTATTGAGTGACACAGTCTGACACAGTTTGGGCAGCGTGCAGAAACGCTTCACGAGGCCTCATCTACCCATCACTACTGCTTAGGGGCAGTAGTGATGGGGACTCAGACTTTCCACAGACACCCACCATTTCTGCATCTCACAGTTTGGGTCACAGCTGTGGTTGATGAAGCGCGCCTCATTGCCCATTCGGTAGCTGTCAATCACCATGCCGCTGTCCAGGTTGAGACAGTAGTGGCCACTGTGGGAGAAGTACTGCTCCATCATGCGGCTCCTGCAACCCAGAGGGGGGCAATTGGAGACCGGGTGAGCATTTCAGGTTCATGAAGATTTGCCACAAAGCCGGAACATAAAAAAAAAGGGGAATGAGGTTTCTGGAGGAGGAAGCCGCACCTGAACTCCTGCTCACTAACCACCTCTCCCAGGTATTCGATGATGAACTGCCCCGCTCGGAGGGGCTCCTTTGTGCGAATACCCCAACCCTTTCCCTCAGCGCGGAACCGCTCCAGACACTGGACCCACTCGTGTCTCTGAATGTGCTGGTTGTCACACTGCTCTCCACATGGACACGTGCTGGGAGAACATTCTGCATAGCTCATCCTGCAACAAACCAACATACGTGTTGGAAAAACACACGCCAAGAAAGAAAAACTGAGAGGTTCATACAGACAAACTCTGTTAACAATGATGAGTTTAGTTTAGTCAAAAAGATCTTTTTATTTGTTTATTTTTGCTTCAGGAAGCTAAAGTGACATTTACACGACCTTGATTTAAACCGGTAAAAACCCAGAAAACCCTCTTATGGCTAATAATTGATGTCTTTTTATTCCAGTAACGTGTGAAGGAGAAACCTTGAACTGTTCAAAGGTTCTTTACCTGTTCAGGCAATCATCTAGACAGCCTTTGTCGTCCGAGTTCTCCGGCGGTTTGCAGCTGCAGGTCGTCGTTTCATACCCGGAAAAAGGCTTCACGTCCACGTAGACGTCTGCGGCGCAAACACACGGCTTAAAAAAAACAAACAGTCACATCTGCAGACAACTTGACATCCAAAATAGAAGGAGTAAACTGAAACACCAGTCAAAGGTAACCAAGAAAAGAGTGGAAAGAGCCTCATGGTGGACAAAGAACAAAGAGGTTAGTAGAAACTCAGAGGTAGAACAGAAGCAGTGACTCACTTGATCTGATCTTTTTGTACAGAGGAACATCAGGCCTCTTAGACAGCTGAAAGTCCAAAACAGAATAAAAAAAAAAGATATTTAGAAACCAAGAAATATCCCTGCAAAATAAACGTTTTCTTCCAAAACTAAAACCTCGTCTGTCCTGAAGACAAAAAGCAGATCAATCACCTGATCGTGTTTCCACAGCCATAAAATATCGTACGGCAGCTGGAAGTCGATGCGCTTCTGTCTCAGGTATTTCCCTGGAAACCAGCAAAACAAGAGACGCTCAGTCAATCCGTCCAGAAATACACCGAAACGTGTTTCATCTTCATTGCAGGTTAAAGGGAAATCGTCCTTAAAAGGTTGGGATTTTATTAATTGTGATTTAGAAAAGGATTTCAATGTTTTATCTAGTTTTTGCAGAATTAGACAAATAATATAGTTAATTTACTTTAGCACATTAAAAATGATGAATATAAATATATGAAAATAACAGTTGTTGTATATCAGGGAGCATTAGTGTGAGAAGAATGACTCCTTGAACTCTTCCACTGTTCTTAATCTTCTATCTGAGTGAAGAAACGTCTTTAAAGGACGTGAACGTCTCCAGATGAAGCAATAAAATGTCTCTGCAGCTGCTGCAGCCAAATATTACATGGAAATGACAAATGATTGATTCACTATGACGTCATTACAAAGTGCCAGTTCTGATAAATAAAACACTAAAGCTGAGGATTTCAGATTCTCGACAGCTTCGGGTTTCCAGCCTGACTGCGGATACCCTTCAGGGTCGGGGTGGGCGGGGTCCAACGGCCGCATTCCTGCTTGTTTTCCAACAAACTCTGCTCTGGCATGTTCCAAATGGCTGGACACACCTGGATCAGGTGATCCCCGTCAGAGCGGGGGCACATCTGTTAACATGCAGGCCTGGAGGAGGCCCCCCCACCCCCCGTTCCCAACAAACAAACAACCTTTGAAAGGTTTTCCTCAATCACAGGATTTACTGATGGATTCCCACCTACTGGACTCAACAGTTTTGATCAGGACACCTTGAACACATCAGATTTGAACTCACCAACATGTATCGGTGCAGGAAACAGTCCGTACTCGTGCTCCCCAGGTATGTATTCAAGTTTCTCCTTCTTCAGCTGCAGCAGCTGACTGCGGGGGCTACGAGAAAGAAAAGGGATTTCAGACCATTTCCTGTGATTTGAAGCGGATAAACGTTGGTAAAAAGTGAACTCACTCCTCCGTTTTGTAAACGTCTGAGTACAGTCCAGCTTTTTGGAACTTCTTCTTTGGAGGTCTTGCTGGTCTCTTCTCTCGCTGGCCGGTGACAGGCATGGGCGGAGCTTGTTCTCTGGGGACAGCCCCTCCGTGCTCTGGGGACCGATGGCCTTCTGGCTTCCTTTCCGCAGAGCTGAAAGCATAAAAAGGGGTTTGAACTGAATGAAAGTCCTTCCTCGCCACAGCGTCATCTAACAGCCCCGGTGCTGAATATCTGCTGACCTTTGAAAGTGCTGATGTTCTTCTGGAGTGGGCCAGCTCCTTCCTGACCCGGGTCTGGACCTTGCGGCCAGGTTTTCGTCTTGATTCTCTTCCCTGATTGGTGGTAGATCCACCATTTCTTCTACGTCTTTGCTCTCTTGAACTGCTTCCTCCTCTTCTTCATCGCCATCCCTGTCCCAGTGCTTCCTTTTCTGAGTTTTCCTGCTCTGGCCCTGGACCACTGACTCAATAGCGTCCGTGACTGTATCGCCCTCCCACCCTCTTCCCTCTGGTAGCCTGTCCCCGCCTCTGTCCCTGTGCCGAGCGTCATTGGGCTCCACCGCCGGCGGCGAGGATGGTGGAGGGGAGAGCAGCGGGTATTTCCTGGGCCGACCAGGCCCCCTCTTCTTTACCACGTTGTTTCCCGTGCGAGCTTGCCTCTGCAGCTTTTTGGCGCGCAGGATTTTGTTGACGTGGTGCAGGCTGTGTTTGGACGGCTGGACCCGGTAGGAGCGGTGGGGCAAGGAGGCTTCCAGGCAACAGTCCTGAGACGCCGCTGAGCCGTGGGAGTGGAACAGAGCGGGCTGGTGGTAGAGCGGCTGTCGGTGGTGCAGAGCTCCTTCAGGCCCTTTAGAGGGGGATAAGGGAACACCTCTCATCGGATTTCCTGAAGTCCCTACCAAAAAAGAAAAAGAATGCTTTTATTGTTACAGAGAGAAGACATATTCTAGCACGCAGAAGTTTTCTTCCAAATTTGAGACATTTTTGTAAACTTTTAGTTTAATACTGGTTTCAAATAGTAGATAGAAGTCAAAAATGAAAATAGTTGATTGTTTAACTGTCATTATAATGATTTTAACATTAAAAAATGCACAAAGAGAAAAAAGTTAAGTAAATTACACTGCCAGATTTCTGGACATCTGTCACTTTCTTTCTCAATTTTGCTTTTTGTCAAAGAAATTTTCAAGGTTATAATATTAGTAAGCTAAGATGAATACCAAGACAATAAAACTATAATTTCCATTAGTAGGTCTACACAATAAATCACAAATTTATCGTAATCGCAATATCAAGCTGTACAATACATATACTGCTCAAATATTGCAAATGGTGAGTTTTCCTCTGATCGTGCAGCCATAAGCATTCAAAACCTCATTCCTCTGTGTACAAATCTACATCTTAAAGGGTTTTTAATGAACATCCATTTTAACCAAAGGAAAAGGTTTGGTTGCTTTAAATTAGAAAAAAAAGTTTCTTTACACATAGAACCAGATTCACCAGTTAATTGTACCTCGGAAACCAGACATTAAACTATTGTGAGTGAGATTACTTGAACCGCAGCTATTTCCAGACTCATTTTGGAGAATACATTTAAAATATCTCACTAACACCTTTTCTTTACAGAACTCTCAATACCTTTGCAGGAAAAACTGATGAACTAAAATCAGCGCTGATTTGAAATGTAAGATGACTGTAGAAGCACAAGCACAGCGCAGGAACAAACACTGTGAGGTCTAATATTTTTAAAGATGAAGTCTCGTAAATGATTCATAAGAATAAAAAGACAATTGTGTCGTGTAATGTGTAGCTCCTAGTTAAAAATACTGCTTTCTGGGTTTAATTTAACCTGTGAAACGCTCAGGTAAAGGAGGCAGCCTGATCGTTCTTTGATTTGCTGTGTTAAGAAAAGCCAAAGCTCATTTAAAAACATTCAGAATGAAACACATTGAACCTATAATAAATAGGCCAACACCCTTCAATTCTTTTGGTCTGATTTTAGGTCAGAAAAAGACTGGCCTACTCACTTCAGATACAGCTACCCAAAGGTTTGAAGACACAATGGATATTCTCTGTTAATCACTTGCTACAAATAAAAGTCATGAAAATGTCTGATTTCTACTTATAAACAAGATAAATGCACCCCCTGACCCCCCCACCCCCTCTTTTATTTTATTTTACTTCCCTTCCTCTGTAATAATGCATTTCCTGTTCCCGGTTTTGGAGATAAAAGTCATGGGTCCAAAATTGGCCCAAAGTGAATTTAAATATATGGTTTTATAACTTTCTCAATGTTCACAAATAAAGTTTTGAAAAAAAGTTTTTTTTAATGTGGTTATAACAGCTTTACTATATATGGTTTTATGCGACCAATTAAGAACGCTGATTTAATAATAAGTCAAACACTGAAATACTTAAAGTTTTGGTGATTTATACATCTGTCGCGGTTCTTGAGCATCACTTTGTGATTCCGTTTTATTACAGTCATGTATCTATAAAGCCTCGTAGGACAGAACTTGGAGCTGGACTTACCAAACTCTCTCCTCTCCGATGACGTTGATGGATCCTTCCTCAGAAGCCGATCCACTTGGGAGAAGTTTGAGCTCTCTGTGACATCAGTATTCCTGCTACGATTTCCTCTGAACGAAGCCCGAGTTAGAGCCGAGGAAAACAAATTTGTTAGATCTGGAGAACCGTGAGAGTCAACATCTTGTCTGGGAGTGAGACGTTCCTCGTCTTCACTGTCAGAACATCCTGATGGATCTCCTCCCCGTTCATCTGAGAATGAGCCCTGGCTGGGTGCCACTATGCTCTGTGAAATTTTGGAGTAGTCCGCTTCAGCACTGCCTATCCTGAACCAGCTGTTCCCCAGCGTGAGCCTAGAGGGTCCTAGGCAGGACATGGAGCTCTCCTTACGCTTGAAGCGTTCTGCTGATGATGATGATGACAGAGGGGAATTGGCAGAAGGGGCAAGTTGCTTGTTGGCAGGGGTGCTGGAGCTGTCTCTACCAAAGCGGCATCTCTGTAAAGTCTCTGACATTCCCAAACCACCAACTGGATCAGTTTTACCTGATGTTCCTTTGTCAGGAATCCCACCGGCGGATCGGCCACCTGATCCACTCCTTGCTGCTTCCTCTCGGTCTTCCTCAGAACAACGCTCTCGATGTTTGTGCCGATGTTTGTGTTTATGGTGCCAGTTAAAGGAAAGTTCAGAAGACAACGACGGGAAAAGGACTGGGGACCTCCCTCCTCCCAGGTACTCCTGCCGAAGCAGCTTGTGTTTCTTCTTATGAAATTTGGAGGGGTTCAACAGGAGATGAGAGGGGTGGTGGTGGTGCATGTAAGACGTGGTGGGGGGAGGAGGCGGGAAGGTTGGGGAATGGTGGGAGTGGTGGGATTGTGGTGTGTGAGGAGACTGGTGATGAGGGTGAGCATACAGAGAACTCGTTGAAGGGTAACCTCTGTAGTAACCCAAACCCAGGGGTCCAGATGAGTAAGGGACGCCGTATGGTGGGTGGTAGAAACCCCCACTTGAGAGTGGGAACCCTAGACCAGGTACAAACGGGACTTCAGACATTGATTCTCTTAACTTGGGGGGTCGCCCACGTTTCTTCTTCATGTCGGGTTTACGGATGTAGTGAAAGGGGTCACAGGAGTAGGCAGGATGGGAGTAGAACCTGCCAAAGTTAACCCGGAATATAGTTGGTAAGAGGTCCCTGTGCACATAAGGATGAGGAGGACCTCCTGGTCCTCCCATTCCACTGCTTCCTCTGCTCCCCAACCCGGGCATTCTGCTTGCTCCTGCAGCGATGCCTATTCCACCGCCCAGCCGGTGTCCCGTGGTACGGTGGGTTATCCGTACTTCGCTCAGCATGACAATTATCTCGTCGAGTTCAGCCAGAAAGTCTGGGTCAAGGCGGCGAGACCGCAGCTGCAAGTACTTCTTCTTTCGTTTCCGCTTCTGTCTCTTTAACTTGTCGTACCCGGGACACACATGGCTACGCCGTTTACATTTGTGCTTGTGTTTGTCCTTGTGGCCCAACAATGAGGAGGCGGGCACCGCAGGGTGAGGTCTTCTGGGATCGGGGGACGATCGCACTCCGTGTGGCGACGGGGAGGGTGAGGGGCGGTCTACTAGCCCGGCAGAGTGCCGGCGCCTCCCTCTGGAGTTGATGCTCAGCCCTGAAACCACAGCTGAACTCATCACACCTGGCATCAACAATCCACCTCCCATTCCAGGTGGCAACCCCAACCCCCCCATTCCACCAGCTTTCTCGCCACGATCAGATGTGCTGTTGTTGTCTGTCCCGATGCCACTGTCGCTGGGCACCGTCTCCTCACTGTGGGACTCGCTGACTGGGGAAGGGGTTGCTTCTTTAAGCTCATTGAGGGGAGCAGGGGAAGTGGGGTGGATTGGCCTGGGAGGAGAAAGCCTATGATAGTGGTGGTGCTGCCGGTAATGGTGGTGGTGGAGAGGGTATCCTCGGTAAGACGACTTTTTCTGAGAAGCTGCTGTGACTGCAGAGGATGACACAGACCCCAGCATCTTGTTAGGGGCAGAAAAGGTTGGTGTCGGGAAGGAGAACGTGTTGTGGCTATGATGCGAGCTCGAATAGTGAGTGTGACCTCCAAAGTGCACCGAGCCGGGCTCCACAAAGCTGGCTTCACTGATGGGACTGTGGCCTCCGCTCGACTGTGAGAGGGAGGGAGAAGGAAAGACGTCAGAGGAGAACAAATAGTGGGACTGAGATTGATGAGAAAGAGGGGAAGTGGTATTTGGAGACAGAAAAGGTTCTGGTGATGATGTGGAACCGGCTGCTTTTGGTTTACGGCCTCTCCTCTTCCCCATGTAAATTGTTCCCTTTTTACTGACGTTAATTTGCGGCCCAAGCTTTCCCCCAAAAGTAGCAGCTAAAGATGACAATGACTGGGTGGCAGCTTCCACTGAACCAACCATTCCACTTGTGTTCCCTTTGGGAGGGTCTTCTGGTCTCGGACCCAAAAGAATCTGGCTCAGAATCCGTTTCCTCTTCACACTTTTCATCTTGTTAATTTTGCCAATGATGGTTTTCATGATGAGCTGCCCATTTCCTTTGCTGTGGAACCTCTGTTCCCCCATGTCGTCGTCTTCTTCTGGAGCCAGGGTAGGAGGCTGCCCCTCTTGAGGTAATGTAGGAGGGCGTTTAGGACGCCCACGCTTTCTGGGCAAAGGTTTTGGAGGATTTAAGTCCACCTCTGGGTGAAGAACAGGTGGGTCCTGCTCTTCTTTGGACTTCAGCAGAGACGAGAAAACCTTTGAGTGCGACAGCTTACAGGGGGAGTTTCCGGGACCAGGGGCATCAAGCCTCGGCATTTTGGACTTTGGCCTTCCTCTTTTCTTCGGCTGGGACGAGAAGAACTGCAACACTGTACTTTGTGGCATGGTATTCTGCCTGAGCTTGTTTGGATTGGGAGGCCGCCCTACAGGTCTTTTGACTGGAGGTGATGGGGTTTCCATGTCAGAGGAAAAGAGCATGGTGTTCTTGTTGTCGCTGCAGGGACTATCATGGCCTTTCATGCTCTTGCTGTGGGTCTTGCTCATGTCACAACTCCAGCGAGGTTTTCTCCCTTTGCGTTTTTTAAGAGGTCTGCTGTCCTGCTCGGTAGAGGAGTCCATAGAGGAATCTGGGGAATCATCTCTAGGAGGCGTTTCTGAGCCTTCTTCATCGTCCATCTCTGGTGGAGAAAATTCTCTTTGCCTCACAGGCTCAGGAGAACTGCTGTACCGACCTGAATGAATACTATCCCGGTTAGGGCTGCGCTTGCTGGGACTACAGCTCTTTCCCTGCTCGCCGTGACCATTTGCTCCCTTTTCTTTTGCCTCCGGCCTTCCTGTTGTTGCTGGAGGGGGGCATTTGGTCAAGTCCCTGGGGTTGTCTATGTCCTGCTCCCTCTCATGTGCGCCGTTTTCCTCCACCGTGGCTGAGAAGTCTCGTGCATGCTGTCCTTGGGAGAGACCAGAAGAGCTCCCTGAGCTCGATGTTCTCGGATCAGCTGAGTTTGAAGAAGAGGGGGAAACAGGGCATGATGATGAGGATGTGGTCTGTGGAAAACTATGAGCAAAGCACGACTGTGGAACAGAGATGCTAATTTTCCCATTTTCGTTGCTGCTATCCTTCGTCATGGTGGGCAGCCAGTTATTGCCATAAGTGAACGCAGGGCTGCTGCTGCGCACGCCACCGCTGTTGTTGCTGCTACAAGATTTTCCAGACCCATCCGAGTCATCTTTCCTTTGTGCTGTGGGAACGTTTTCTGGGATGCCGTCTTTGCTTCTTGAACCATAGGGGCGACCAGGGGGTCTGGATACGGGGGGAGGAGGAGACAGATGCATCATTCTTGAGTATGTATTCCTGTTGGCCATGGCCCTATCCCGCTGCTTGGCCGTAGGAGCCATGAAGCCTGAGCTTGGGAGGGTGGGAGCTGGATCAGTCTTTGACAGCTTGATTGGCTTTAAAGCTTTAGATGGGGGGCAAGTAGCAATAAGCTGGGCTAATTTTTCTGTGACAGTGGGGGATCCCCAACTTTGGCCCCCCTTGTCCTTGTCTTTCTGGCCCTCTGAACTGTAGGTGTATTGAGGAGGCTTAACACCCTCAAAGGTGGGTTCCTTCAATGCAGGTAGTGATGAACTCGGCGAAGAAGTCTGTGGAGGTGTTTGCTGAGTCAGTGTTTTCTTCCCCGAGGAATGGGGTTTGTTCTCTGGTTGGGGGCGATGTAAGTTTAGGGGTCTCTCTGGTGGAGCAGTTCCTGCTTTTGCGTCCGACTTTGACTCCGTCTTGCTGTCCATTCCAGGAACCTGCTTAGACAAAGACACACCATCAATATTTTAAGGAATTTAAAAGAATTCACACAAACAATAAGTGCATCTGATTTTCAAATACAGCATCAACAAATTATTATGAGTTTAAATTGGGATTTAATAAAAAGACAATATTCAAAGACCCACTCTGATGAAAATGGCGTTTTTAACATTTTCTTCTTCTTGTGGTATTTTTCTGACGATAGAGGACATATAGAAAAAAAATCAAAGTATTTCTATATTTAAATCGTTGTGAATCAGGAGAGGACAGAAAAATGCTGTTTGAAAAGATCACTAATGTTAAATAGAAGAATGCTGGGCGGGGCAACAAGCTCCATTCTGATACATCCACTGTCAGACAATTAGATCCACGATCGTCTTTGTTTTCCACGTCTGAGCTGGAATCTGGATCTAAACTGGACGACTGGATAGCTCCGATGTTGCTGCCGTTATTGTTGCACGGTTACTACTATTCGGTTAGGGATGTGAGGGGCTGTAATCTAGTGGGAGAGTGTAAACAGAGAGCTTTCAGTTATGGGTGTTGGAAAGAGGGGGCATAAATTAAATTGTGTGTAAAGTGACGGAAAGTGAAAAACCTCAAAGACAAAATAAGGCCTCGATTGAAAGTTACACCTAAAAGGAAAAACAGAGAAGATGGAAGAACAATGCAGCCCAGAGGTTGGATGCAGCAGTAGCTGAATGCATTCTGGGAAGAAAGGGAAGGGGAAGTTACTTAGTGGGGTCAGACTGGGGACAGCACCACAGTACTACTGTGAGGGGTCAAGCGGGAATTCCCCCACCCCCCAAATCAACCACAGACAGAGTCTGGCAGAGAAATGCCAGACAAGGCAAATGGAAGCAGATGGGGGGGCAGCGCATGGTGAATGGAAGCAGGTCAGCTGAGAATACAAAGAAAACTAAAAGAACAATTTATGCCCTGCTATTTATCCTGGCAATGGCACAATGATTACTGAGAAGCTTTGTTCCTGAATGCTCACCTACAGTTGTATGAAAAAGTATGTGAACCTCTCTGGATTACTTTTATTTATTGGTTGACAATAGAAAAACTAATTTTTTGAAGCTAAAAACAAAAGATGATGATTCATGTCTTACACAACATGTCAACATTTTTATTTATGTATGCTATTTGGTTGAATGCTATAAAACAAATTGTTTTTCTCTTTCTCTTTCTTTATTCTAGAATCTTCCACCATTTAACTCCTACAATTTTTCAGCTATTTCAACCATTCAACTATTTAAATGTTCATCTCTTTCAGCTTTTTTCCAGCTATGACTTTTGGTCCTCCAAATCCTTGAACTTTTCAAGATATTCCAGGATTATATGGATTATATGTCGTATTCACTATCCCTGGTTGGTGGCGTAATGGCGTGAAACGTGAGCAGAGTTGCGCAACTTTGCCAGTTCGAGGCCTAGCACTAACGTATCTTTTAAGTTATTGTGCTGTTTTCACTTTATTTATGGTCATTTTGATGATTTCTTTTCTTTTTTGTGCCAATTATTACCCTTTAAGTTTCATTTTCATTCAGCAATAGAGCATTCAACCCTGCAGTTTCTTCTAGTTTTCATTTGTAATCCCCAAACAGCAGTTGTCAAATTGTCAACCTAAAAACCTCCAAACATTCATTGCGTAGATGGAGGAAGTATGTCAACCTCTAGGCCGATGACTGCTCCATGAGCTAATTAGAGCCAGAAATGTGCAAACCTGGAGTCCAATCGCAGTGATGAGATTGAATGTGCAGGTTAAAGCCCACCCCCCAAAAAACAACACAATATGACAGCCTAGAAGGGATGGGCAACTCTAGGCCTCTAGGGCCCCATTCCTGCATGTTTTCCAACATACATGTTTTAATTGGCTGGACACACCTGGACCAGGTAATCAGTGAGGCTTGGATATCTGGAAATCATGCAGATACACCGGCCCTGGAGGCCTGGAGTTGCTCTTCCCTGGTAGTTTGTGAACCGTGCCTTGACAGACATCTCTGCCATGTAAAATCACAAAGGGGTAACTTACTTTTTCTTGCAAATGTATAAAAAAAATATTTAAAAAAGGAGCAAATGAACACAGATTTCTCCAAAAGTAAAAACTATGCTCACAATGCTGGTTAACAATCCTTCATTTTCCCCAAGACTTAAATCAGCGGCAGAATCCAAAGACACAAACAGACCGTTTTTTTTCTTCCTTACCCTTTTTACTGGAGCACTCCCATTCACTTGGGATGACGGGGGATTAGTGCAGCCAGACGGAGGAGCAGGAGAAGGAGGTGCAGATGTTTTAGAGGGTAGGGTTGAGGAAGACGACGGTGGTTTGCTCACACTGGGTCTTTTTTCCTTATCCTTTTCCCGTCCCTGTGAAGGATTCTGGCCCTCACGCCGCTGTCCATCAACCGCCGCCGCTGCTCGGTTACCGCGAGCACCACCTCCTCCGCGGTTTGTGTGCCTCACGGTCGCCCTAAAGGCTGGCCGGCACACATAATTCTCCAGGATCTTTGGGGGTTTCTTCATGCGTTTGGCTTGAAGGCCGATCTTCAGCTTGACGTTGCCCTCAGACAGGCTGCTCTCTTTGATGGAGAAGTGGGATTGGTCGCCGTTGACCCCCTCGGACCCACCTTCACCTGCACCGCCTGCTCCGGCAGGGGCAGCAGTTGTCCTCTCTTTTTCTCGATCCCGCTTTTTCTCATCTTCCTCTTCTTTCTTTCCCCCGCCCCCTTCCTTCTCTCGATCCACCGTGGGGGCATCAGAGAGGAGAGGGGTTGGAGTCGCAGTTCGACTCTGAATCTTCTGATCCATCTGAACTTTGCAACACTATCTCGGAGGAGATTCCAGAAAGTTTTTATGTGGATGTGGGAGAGGGGGAGAAGGAGGAAATGGGGAAGGAGGATCGGTGAGGGTGAAGCTCCTTGCTTTGTCGAGTCCTACTCTCCCGTCGTGGCCGTCCCGCCCTCTTTCTCCGGCCTTCAGCTGCGTGAAAAGACAGAGACCGGGACAGGTTAGGCTGCGAGAAACAAAAGAAGAAAACATTTCTCACTCGAGTTACTGCAACACCAAAACAGATGCAGTGTCCTATAAATGTCAAGTTCAAAGAGACCTATAAAAAATTAGGGTTCAGAACAGTTGAAGGGCAGCTATTTCCAACTGCACTGACTTTATCCTATTTATTTCTTCTATCAGGGTGACCCTTCATGCTGGGCTCCCCTCAGAGCCTGCAGCAATCCTGCTTAATTACAAACCAATATCTTGTGATTCAGAATGAACTATTCCCTAATGATCACCCCCACATAGAAAGAGTTGCAGGTTAGAAACCAGATGAGCGCTCGAGAACGCCCGTTTAGAACAGCAGCAGAGAGCCACAACCTTCCTGAATGTGGACTATGCAGAACTACTCGGAACAATAAAGTTGTGAGCAGTTTAACTCTGTCATGGAATGATTTAATGTGGATTGGCCCCTAAGCAGGTGCTTTCCCTTGGCGAAGCGGTTTAAAGGCGGTTCAGAGCGGTGACCTCCGCACAGCGAGTCCTCAGGGAGCAGACAAACTGTCCAGCTGTCGTTTTCAGCCATGAGAGGGAGGGACTTTTTCCAGAGACTTTTTTTTAATGAGTTGAAAACAAGAGCTAAAGCTGCATTATGGATGATCATTATGCAACTTTCCACATCCCCAAAACTGTGAGAATAAAGATAATTGGTGGAATGCTATAAAGGCTTCAACCTGTTTCTCTTTCTTTATTTTAGTATCTTCCACCATTCTTTGCCGCTTTACTTCTTCTACAATATTTGAGCTATTTTAACCATTCAACTATTCAAATGTTCAGCTCTTTCAGCTTTTTCCAGCTGTGACTTTTGGTTCTTCAAATCCTTGAACTTTTCCACATATTTCAGGATTTCCAGGAGTTTTGCCTCCATTGAAATACATGGGGAATCCTTGGTGCAGAAGCTCGCTGGTTCGAGACCCAGCTCTGGCATTTTTCACAAACATATCTTTTTTGTTATTGTGCTGTTTTCACTTTGTTTAAGGTCAACTTTGATCACTTTTTCTTTTTTTGTGCCAATTATTACCCTTTTAGTTTCATTTTCATTCAGCGATATAGCATTCAACCCTGCCTTTTCTTCTGGAAAAGCAGCTCCTTCTAGTTAATTTCGTGATTCTTAATGAAAGCATAATCAGTATTTAGAAGCTATTTAAAAAAAAAAAAGCAAGTTTTTATTGAACTACAAAGTAAAACAAAAAACAACAAGATAACCGTTACTACGTTTTTTGACATTCTTTTCTTTAAATGCTGTTTTTAGCATTAAATGTTTGAATACCACTAAGAATTTAAATTCTCCAAAATAAAAAAGTTGCCACCGCCCTCTGCTCCTGCATATCTGATAAGCAAACATTCATAACACCACACACACCAGCTAAATTCACCGTTCCTACTTTAATCAAAAACACATTTCACCCATAACACCCCCCCAGTCTACTCCTAGCCCCCTACGGCTTCCCCCACAATGACATATGTACTCTAGTCTCGTTTTTTACAGTTACGTTTCCAATCGAGAAGGAGATAATTAATAAAGCTAGGTTACTGCGCTGCTTAAGGGATGAGTTTTTTTTAGAACATTTGGATCAATGAGGGTTCATTAAGTAATCCAGAACCATTTGCCTTACTAGAAAAATGGAGCTTTCAGAAAAGAAGTTCATCTCACTTAGGAAAAGGAAAACTAAAAACTAAAAGCAAAGACCAAGAACACTGCTTCAGCCGCTGTAAAAAAAAGCTCCAGAATAGAGTTGCCCATTTCCGCAAGCACCTCCATGTCAGTGATGAAGTAGATCCAAACTCGCATCAATGAAACCACATTTTCAAGAAAGAAACCAAATTCTCCGACCCAATCAACCCCATATTCTTAACACTTTTATGCCTAAAGTGAATGGTAGTGAACAAAAGAAATTCCCTTTGTTATAATGACACCACCCGTTACTATTCAACATATGACTGGTGCAAATGCATCCATCTTCAGAGTCCATTTCCAGGTCACGCGGTTGCTGGAGCCTATCCCAGCTACTATCCGGTAAAGGTGGGGTTCACACTGAACAGGTCACCAGTTTGTTGAAGGGCCACACATGAACACCCAGGAATAATTTAGATTCACCAAGGAAGCATGTTTTTGGACTGTGGGAGGAAACCCACACGCGAACGAGAAGAACATGCAAAGTCAGAGAAAGGACCCAACGGGGATTAGATTTGACAGAGGAGCCGACTCACAGCACTCCATTGGGGCTGTTCCCGAGTCTGATTGGCCCCAAAGTACAGCTTTTAGTGGGGGTGACTGTTCTGGTGTTGCCTCAGGGGACCGGCCCGCCTTAAAGAGGTCCGGTCTCTAGACTTAACAATGGAATAGGGGAATAGGGTGGTGTTAACACCGGCCCCTACTAGGGGTGTAGCTATGAACAAATAAAATAAAGAAGAGTATGAATATTTGTGGCGCCAGACATCTCCAATTTGCAATTTTTATAGATATGTATAGTAAAATAAAAAAAAACACACTTCAGATTATGTAATTATTACTCTATAATCACAAAAATAATGTTGGATTTTGAGTATATAAAATAAATAAACCATAGGCTCTACTGTCACCAGAAATACATTTTCAAAGTAAAGGGCTACTCAGAGCATTCAGAGGGTGTATTCAGACTGGGAAAACCGATTGGTCCAGACCCAGTCTGCTTCATTTGACTGAGATCAAGGGGACTTTCCTGTTCAGGACTAAAGCTTGTAGACAAAACCATGTGACTAGAGATCTCCTCACTGATTGATCAGGAATTACAAGGGTGGGACAAAGCAACTAGAGGCAAAAATCATAGTTATATACGACAGCTAAGAATGTACTGATATGTGTTCATGACATAGATTGTCGGGAAAACAGTGAAGAGCAATTTGTATCACGTTAAAGGTTCTTTGGCTAAGTCTGCATTCATCTCATCACATTTCAATGAGTTGCTGTGTCTCATCGTTGGGGAGTTATGACATTTTTTAGGAGAATTCATAAGGAACTAACAGTTAGCCATTAGGATGACATCACAGCGGCGCCTGTCAGGCACGTACCGCTTTATGAGACACACAAACGCATTTGAGAAAAGTTTTCAGTGGTGTTGAAATAAACGTTCCAACAAATAAACAGTAGGACTCTTATTTTTTTGTTTTTTGTTTTTATCTTTGCTTTACATTTGTCCGCAGCTCATTTGATGCTACATTCCTACTCTGTTTACGTCGACTACGGCGGCCGTTTTGGTCCATTTGTTCCACTCCGGGAACGGATTGAATTCAGACTAAAGAATCTCAGAAAAAAAACCTTGAGGACCACCTTGAAAGATGGGTCCGAGAGTGGCTCCTGGTCTGGACCAGGATGCACTTGGGTGTATTCAGACTGAACATTTGTTCCAAATACAATGTGTCCAGTCTGAACACACCCAAATATTCATTAAGTGCATATTAGGGCTGCAGGATATGAGGGAAACTCGTGATTTGCAATATTACTGATCAAGATTGCGATGATAATATAACTTGCGATACATGAACAAATAGCCAAACAACCAAAGACATAATTTCCATGTAACTGCAACAGTTCAATTTAAATAAGAGTCAACATAACTTAATTTTACTACAAATGAAACTCGTCTACACGGGCGGCAAGCATCTAACAGAACTTCTAACAAAAAAGGGCTCCGTCTGATTGGTCATTGATGTAAGGGGTTCCATCCGATTGGTCAAATGCATAAGGGAATTTATTTGATTTGTAAAATATTTAAACTGCCATCAGATTGTTTTAACACAATCATTTATCGCAATTTTTGCAATATGCGTATTGCACAATGATAAATTTGCAATATATTGTGCAGACCTAGTGTGTGTCTTACAATTTAGTATCTTTTTTTAATCAAAATTGATCACGTTTGATTTTTTTTATTGAATTCTGTAAATACATAAACATTTCTCCATAGTTTTCCCTGTAACACATCGTCCACTTTCCCTCTTTTCGTGTATTTTTAGTAGGAACTACACAACTGCTGTTTCACTTCCAGTCATATTGTTAATCAATACACTATCCAGTTACACACGTTTTAGGCTTCTCTGCTGGTTTCTTTGACCTTCGTGGGATAAACCAAGAATTCACGTGGAAACTTACGTAAGCAGTTAGAAGAGAAAAATAACCCCAGAGCCGGAGAGTCCATAAGAAATATTCCAATGAAAAAAAAGAAACAGAGGAGCATGGAAGAACATAGTAAACAACTTCTCATGCCCCCTCCCATTTCTGTCCTCCCCTTACTCACACCCTCCCCTCCTTCCATTCCCTCCTCACTTTTGCACACGTTGTTCATAACTGCTGATTTCCCTTTGGCCACAGCAACAGTGAAAGAACCCACCCACCCCAACATCATCCACATGAGGGGTGGCGTCCGGCCCCATTTGCGGCGGAGAGTCGTGTCTCACAGAAACCAACCAAAAAGCATCTTTGGTACGATTCAGCCGTCTGAGACAGAAGTAAAACTTTAAGGGCTTTTGGAGGAACACACATCTGTGATGAGCAGGTGTCAGAATCGCAGCATGCAAACACACCGGAGAGCAGAGAGGGGAAGTTCACTGACGAAAACAACACCTGATCCAAACACTGGACAGGTAAGAGATCACCTCTGTGACCAGCTTCCTCCACAGTAAACACACAGCCCTATTGAACAGAGTCCTACACATTTTTAAGAGTCAAACATTGTAATAAATAACAAAAAAATAACCCAAATAGACCAAAAGGAACTTAGAAGCCCAGAGACGCCCGGCGGTTACTCACCTTTTTAAAATGTCCACAAACGGAGCTCACATTATCCAGCCTTCATGGGTGTCAGCGAGGTGGCCACATGTTATCTCCACAAGCTGGAAGTCCATAACAAAACTGTCAGCATCCAATCGTGGAAATTAGGCTTTTCCCCCTTCTTTTTCTTTACAAATCCACGTGCAGAAAAAGAAACACCTCAAAGTTAAAAAATAAATAAAAAAAACAAGATCTGTTAGCTTTAGCTACAAGGTGTCACG
Organism: Oryzias sinensis; assembly: GCA_037389245.1. Taxonomy (NCBI): domain Eukaryota; kingdom Metazoa; phylum Chordata; class Actinopteri; order Beloniformes; family Adrianichthyidae; genus Oryzias; species Oryzias sinensis. The sequence goes on from CM074488.1 coordinate 57,313,616, forward strand.
CCACAGCTTTCATCCCAAATCCATCCCGCGTGCGGCCAAATCTGAGGTCTGACCTCCAATAAAAACACAAAGTTCCGATGGAGCGCGAACGCAGCATCCTCCACAAAGTGGGATCAATTTCAGAAGCACCGATGGGCGCCTGTCATCTTCAGGCAGCTTCAAGATAAAAACAAAAGTTTGCTTTTCTTTTCCAGAACTAGCAGCCCTCGCAGCGGCACGCGCCGCGTATTAATGGGTTAGTAATAAGCTAACTAGCCATCACATCACTCAGAGTAGCCCTAGTTGAAAATGATCACTTCGTTCGCCCGCCTCCGTCCTAAACGAACGCCGCACGTCAGGCGGAGAAACGCCGCCGTTTGCTTTTGGACGGGTTGTGTGATCCGAACCCACAGAACCCGACTCAGGACCACTGATGTTCGGGATCTCCGTCACATTCTCTCGTAGGCACTCGTGTTACTACATCTCAGGAGGAGCTACGGCGGCTAACGATGCACATGCAAGTTGGCTAGCCCCCCCCAAACATACCCATATATATCCCAGCTCCGTTTCAAAGGCAAACTCCCAGATCAATAGCCCGGAAAAAAAAACAAATAAAATATGTTCCAGCGGTGGGAGAAAATACCAGCGGCGCCGTGGAGGTTATTAAAAAAAAAAAAAAAAAACACTGACTGTCAACAAAATGGCGGCGGCGTTGAATCAACAGAGACCCGAAATGGATCTCCCTGCATTTCTCCCTCCTGCCGGGCTCCGAAATCCTTAAACCCTTACAGCAAACGGGGTCCGGGGGCTGTGTCCCGAAGCGCTCAGAGATCCAAACCGCCGCGGCGTCCGCTGGGCTCGGAAGTGTCAGGACGGGCCTCCCTCGGTAACCGGGCCTCCATGTCTCTGCTCCGCTCGTATCGCTACTGTGTCAGTCCAGCATTCTCAGGCAGGGGAGGGAGGCGGAGGGCGGGAGGAGGAGCAGGAGGAGGAGCAGGAGGAGAGGGGAGCAGTGGAAATGTCGGCTGTTCGCGGCTCCTGCGGTCCCCGGCCGCTGAAAAAAAACGCGCGCGCCTTATTATTCGGGCTATTTTCGGCGGCAGCTGGGAGAAGTCTTGGCGGTTCGGGTGTGTTCGCGGCTCTGCTGCAGTGTCGGTCACAACCCAACGGCTGGGCCGAGCTGCCATAAACGAACCGCTTTATTCTGATGGAGCCACATTGTCTCCTTTGTTGGGGGTTTAAATCATTCCAGAAAGAGCTCTATTACGTTTGTAGCCACAGTTTAAACACGTTTTCCCGAACTATACCTGTTTATGTTTCCGTCTTTATTCTCTTTGGGCTTTGACATTTGAAGCGACCTAGTTTTCAGAAGGGCCGTGAACTCATCACCTGCCCGCTAACTCTGCAGCCATAAATGCAAAAACAGTGCAAACATTAACCAAAATGTTAAGGACGACAATGGACCTGTTTATATGACCACAAATAAGACTATTGGGTTTAATCCAATACCTGGATAATCCGATGTGAAGCGTTTACATGCACTTCAGAAATCAGATTAAACAAAACCCTGGTTTAAGGACCCACTCTGATAAAAATGGGGTTTTCAGGTGGTATTAACTTGTTCTTGTGGCATTTTTCTATGGATGGAGGACACATGTATAATTAAAATTAAGCTAAAAAAACTGAGCGGAGTATTTCTTTATTCAAATCATTGTGAACCCGGAACAGACTTAAGAAATTCACAATTTGCAATTTGAAAAAGATTGTGTTTGTGATGTAGAAAATATGCTGGGCGGAGCCAAAGTCTCCCTGCTCCGCCCCATTCTGATCATCCACCTCCAGACCAATACATCCATGAACGTCTTTGTTTTCCTGGTGTAAACTGGAATCTGGATTAGAACTGATATTGCAGCCATTTTTACTGCGCGGTTCATGTTAGGTTGGGGTTTAAGGGGCCGTACGCTAGTGGGAGGGTTAGGGTCATGCTGACCCTTCAAAGTCTGGTCTAGATCAGTCCTATGTCAAAGTTATGGAGCTTCATGTCTTAATTTTTATGTAGGATCAGGGGCGGAACCACACACACACAACTACCCCATTTTTTTAGTTAATATTTTAACTATTATTGACAAAGATTAAGAAATCAACAATAAAAGCTTCTTCAAGCCTTAGAAATAGCACCTCAGATAAAATAACTGCTGTTTTAATATTGCTAATAGCAATAATAAAACTGACTGAAATACACATTTTTGATCTTTCTACTCTGCTGGTCTCATTTCCCACCCTTCAAAAGTCTTCTGACAACCCCCCCCCCCCCCCTCATATAAATCGTCCACAACTCTGCACAATTTCAAACACTTGATTTTGATTTGAAATTGTTTATTTCAAGCACTCAAATAAGAATAAAACACAAAAAACCTTACAATCATCAGTTATACATTCATACAATGACGTATCAAACTTAGGATAATCAGACATAACAAAGATCAGATGAATGGGGAAACTCAGCATCCATCCCACACATCACACCTGTGCTGCTGCAGCTCCACTGCCCCCTCTTACCTGTCGGTTCTAGGTCGCCACACCCACCCGTACCCTCAGATCCTCCTCCTTGTCCCCACTAATCGCCTCGTCACCATGGGGAGCATTCAGCTACTCGGCCCCCCCGGCTCTGGAATTTACCACCTCCTGCCCTCCCAAACATCGGCTCTCTCTCACAATTCACCAAGAAACCAAAAACTCACTGTTACCAACTTGCATAATTCCCCCATAACTTGACTTTCATAAAATCCATATTCTACTGTACATTTTATTGAAATTACCTTTCACTATTATGTACGGCGACCTTGGATTCCTAGAAAGGTGCCGAACAACTAAAATTTATTATTATTATTCTCCCAATTTCTAATCAAGAGTGTAGTGATGGAATCTCCCTGAATGAATCCCTGCTGAGCTTTTTTAGAGATGAGTGAGAAAAAACATTAAAACAAACAGACAAAACGATTTAGGGGCAAAAAAGCAAATAAAGAGGTATCAGACAAATGTATTTTAGGGGATAAGCAGAGCCTGACATAAAAAATAGTTTTGCTTTCCTGCGTTCAAAAGGATAACACGCTAATGTTTTCAGTTCTGAGGACACTGGGATGTTATCACCTTCATTCCTGCAGCGGAGGTTATTTTAAAACCAAAGTCATGATCTATGTTTTTATTTTTAAGTCTACTGATCAAATGTTTGCACATCAGAAATAACGGTGTGACCTTCTCTCAGGTCCCCCCCCCCCCCCCGTCTCCAAACAGCGACCTGCTGCTCAGAGAAAGGGAGGCCGTGACCCGCTTCCTTCCTGTCATGTGACTCAGATGAAGATTGATGCCACACCCTGGAAAAGCGCTCCTTAGGGAGAACCCCACGAGTGGAAGTGTCAAACAAAACCCAGCAGACAAAGGGGGGGTTGAAGTGTCATTTGTCAGGTCAGGGGTTTTCAGGGGGGGGTTGAATGAGATGAGACAGCAAATGTGTCGTCTGAGCCTCAGAGACGGGAACTTCAGGAATTCCTTTTACACGCGTCAACAGGTTTAGTTTGCCGAGTTAAAGAGTTGACTAAATCCATTTAGTCACACTTTGATTTCAGCTGTTTTACCCTCCAAGATCAGAAGAAATTATGAAAAAAAACATCTCATCGTGTTTGCAGACTAAAAGCAGAAGCACTTTTATCTGCTAACGTGGCTTAAGGCTTCACATAGGTGAATATTTTGGTTTAAACATTTATGGAAATGATTGACTTCATGTCCTTTATTGTTATAATTTGCAGTTTGTAATGTAGACAAACAAGAAAAGGAAATAAAAATAATTATCTGCAGTTTGCATTACAGTCGTCTGTTCTATCAGCCTAAAAAAGGAGAAAGACCACATTTATGCACAAGTCTCTGTAAAAAAACCGTTAATTTACTGTATGAACAACTTTAAAAACTAAATATAGTAATCAGGTTTATTTATTTTATAAATGTATAAAAATGTTAGCGCTGCCAGAGAATCATATGGTTCATCTGACATCTGCCTTTCTAGACCTTAAACCTTTGCAGCCAAAAAAAAAAACCCCTCCACATGTAGAAATGAAGCAACTTCATCGATGAGAAAGCAAGACAATGTTGATTTATTAAAATCAGGATGTGAGCAATAACAATAATCTGAAGCTGCACCCACAGAACAGTGAAGGAAACACGTCAGAGGATTCATATCAGGAACATCACAGGCTTGGTTTTCTACAGGAACAGGTTGTTAGCGGACACAAAACGCTTTGGTAGAGCGTCGGCTGCAGCCAAAGCTCTCCTCCGAGGATCAGAGGAACATCCGGCGGCGTCCGGCTGAAAGGTGATCAGCGTCTTAACGTTCTCCACTTGGCACACAGTTGGGTTCATGCATTCACAGACTCTAAACATCAAAATTCAAACATCTTCTTGGTTTTTACATTTATGGTGAAGGTTTCCTTCACTTGTTTGGCACCGACAGACACAAGTCCTGAACCCTTCCAGGGACTAGACCCCCATCTGACTTCCCAAAGCGGATAGAGGGCGCCGGAGCCTCGCTCTGCCGCCCCGTCGCTCCCGTCTACCGGGGCGCGGTGAAGGCCCCCTGGGCGGCGGAGGCGGCCGCCTGCCGCACAGCCTGATTGGACATGACCCCGGAGGCGAACTCCGCCTGCGCCTTCTGGAAGCTGGCATCGGTTTGCCTGTACAGGCTGTGGATCTGCAGCGGGGGAGAACACACGGCGTCACCGACACCGGATACATGCAGCCGCCCGCCCTGCATCACAAAGACGAACGGACGGAAACGCTACACCAGGTGGTTCTTCCTGAGAGCGCCGTGCCGTCTACTGAATGTTTGATTGAAGCCAGCGTGGACCAGCTGATCAATGGACAGAAGTCTCTCCACAAAGGATAGACTAACTAGGAGGAGCTGCACTTCCAGAAGAAAATGCAGTGTTGAATGCTGAATGAAAATGAAACTTACAGGGTAATTATTGGCACAAAATAATTAAATAAACAAAGTTTACTATAAATAAAGTCAAAACAGCACAATAACAAAAACTGAGTTTGTGAAAAATGCCAGAAAGCAGCAAAGTTGTGCCCCACAGATCACGTGTGTCATGCCATGACGCCACCAACACGGAACAGGAAACAGATCATTTGACTGCTTCTGATCGTTCAGTGCTGCAGCGACTCTCTGGCATCCGGGAGGATTTAAAAGAAAAGTCAAACTAACATCTTAACACAAAATACATTTTTGAAAAGCCAACAAACACACCTATATTTATATATACATATTATTGGGGATTGATTTGACTGTCTAGACGTGAGGGAGCTTTGTTTGTAAAAGTTGAATGTTTTTTCCCCTGTCGACCGGCACAGCGTGTGACGTGACGCCAGATTGGGGCAGATTGTTGAAGAGTAATCAAAGTTTGAAGTTAATTTGTGAAAAAAACTCTAAATTATAATCACAAAACTAAAATCTGTTTCTGTACTTTATGGAATTCAACCACTTGTGTAAAAGTTTTCTTCTAAAAATGTCAGTATCTTTGTAAATCTAATACCGTAATTTCCGGATTATAATCCGCTACTTTTTTCCTGCGCTTGCAGCCCTGCGGCTTATTTAGTGACGCAGCTAATTTATGGATCTAATTGGCCGACGTCATGTACGTCCTTTCGGATTCAGTGAATGGTCTGAATTCTCTATCTAACACCAAGCACAAGTCATTTGTTATTTTAACACACCTGTAAGCGGCCAAACAGGATGGACCTGACTTCAGGTCTTAGACACTTCAGTCATGGTTAAACAAAAAGAAACACGCATGCCCGGCCGCATCCCAGAATCCTTTGGTGCCATTAGACCCAACGTGCACGTGATCGCCGCTACAATATGATGAAGCTTTCAAGTTAAAAGCAGCGTGAAAAAAATCCACCATGACCAACGGGTTTGGAAAAAACGGTCAGCTGCGTGACGGAGAGAACAGCACATGCTCAGGAGTGAATTTACCTCTGAGTCATAGTGACTCGGCTGGCTGCATGTAAATATGTGGGAATAACATCAGCCTTTATTTTGTCGGAACACGACTGGAAACACAAATCCATGTGGTCGTTTTTACGGTTTCTAAGGACTGAGCGGAATTTTGCATTGAAAAGCTCACAGCTGCCGTGTGAGATTTTCGGATAGGAAGGGAGACAAGGAGCCCGCTTGGCGAGCGCGGAGCGCAGAGGCGTCCGCGGAGAAACAAGTGTTTGTTGTGGAAGGAAACTTCTGACGCACGCGCCGCGCTGAGGCGCTTTTCAGTCGCCGCTGCTTTATTTTACTGGTGTGTGTTTTTAACCAGCCCTGTTAGTCCCATAACGCTGTCACGTTACAAGCTGTTCCTTTTCACCCCTCCATGCACTGCTGCTACTTGCTCATTCTTAAACACGTACAACAGCGTGGCAAGCTGGGCGTTGGCCCCGCCTTTAGCCCCTAAGACTCATGGGAAATGGGGGATCGCGGATGTAAATTTCCTCATCATAACTGAGGGATGTAATGTTGATTATATGGTTACTGTTTGTAATTTTATGTATGATACATAGATTGTCAATAAGTAAGAAAAAAAAAACAACTAAAAAATAAAATAAAATAAAAAAAACATCTCTGAGGAACTTGTGAACAGAATAGAGGTCCATGCTGTTTGTCAGATGTGGATATACTCACACATGTGAGCCTGAAGCACGTCTGACCCCTCTCACAGTGTTCTAATGAATCATACTCACTCTAGGAGTTTGGATGTGCTTAGTCAGGTTGATCATGCTGCCTAATTCATGCAGCTTGTACTCTAACACAGCTTGTGTATGTGCAAATCTAGTTAAACACGTGAAAATACGTGGATGCGGCTTGTAATCGGGTGCGCTTTAAAACCCGGAAGTTACGGTAGTATCTTTGACAAATATTGAGGTGACAGAAACAGATGGACTCACCTTCTTCAGCATGATGACTCCCATCGCCGCCTGTCCAGTGAAGACAATGGCGTTCATGACCATGATCACGCCCACGCCTGTGCTTGTCCTTAGAGCAGCCAGACTCACAATCCAACCACTGAGAGGAAACACAAACAATCAGAGGATGATAACATGGAAAATCATAATAATACAATTCCATTCTTATCTAAATTAGAATTTAAGTTGTGAGCGACGTTTTACGGCCCCAACCGCTACCCGCGCCCGCCGCCCCATTTCGACCCGCCCTCACTGACTATGTGCCCCCCACTCTACGACTCTGTCGGGACAAATGCTTGAGAAAAACAAATAAACACCTTTTTCCAAAATGCCGTCTTTCCTGTTGGTTTTATCTCCATAGCAACCTTTTAACATTTTGCCTGGGTATGACGGTTTAGAGTCTGTGGAAGGTCGATGTCATTTTTAGAAGAATCGGCTAAAGTAGATATTTTTAGATTTCCTTGGCAACTGATGTTTTTGGTTAACCACGCCCACATTCCTAATCCGCTCTAATCAGATGTTCATATAGTTTTGTTCAGCTGTACTGATGATTCATGTAGTGCATTTTCCCGATATTCAGTTAAAAAATGTGCGAGCAAAAAGAGAGAACGCCACTGTTACAAGCTCGCCACGGTAACGCCGCTCAAAATCATCAAACTTTAAAACCAGATATTTTTCCTAAGTAGGTTTGCAGCGATGCTCGAGGAGTTAAGAGGCGATAGATGGAAACCACTAGGAGGAGTTCACATTTGTAGAAAGCACTACAGGGATTTGTTTTAAATTGTTTTTAATTAAAGATGGCAGCCAGTTCCCTATAGGTCAAAGGTCAACAAACTTGTGGTCGTAGACTTAACCTGGAAATTTATGAAGATTGTTTGAGCAAAAGTTTTCCTCTTCCATATTGTAGAAGATTTAGAAAAATCGCCAAATTTTACACTTTGCCACAAAATAGCCGCCAAGCCGTAGGTCCTGCGGCCATCCCATAATAATTTTAAACCTTCCTTCCACGTGTGTTTTAATTTTGTGAGTGTATTTTGAAATATATACCTATAATTTTTGAGCCCCATAAAAAAGATGACATCACAGCGGGAGAAACCATCAGAAAAACGAGCCCTGCTCGTTTTTCTGATGGTTTCTCCCGCTGTGATGTCATCTTTTTCTTTTTTTAATGGGGTGGTGGTTGTTCACATTTATGCAGATGTTTTCTTCTTTCTTCCTGTGCCTTTGAGCAAAAATGAACCCCCTAGTTTCCACCTAGTTGTGCAAATGTTTGATATTTTTAGTTATTATTTCAACATAAAACCGTGTAGATCTTGTAAAATAGAAGCCAGCAGACCCACAGTGGGGGTTTAGTATTTCTAGTCGTACCTGAATCCCCATCCAGGGATACCGATGGTCATGATCACAAAGACGCACACTTGAGCAAAGAAAATGAAGAAGAAGATGAAAAAGTTGAAGGAACTGTCAGTCCTGCAAGACAACAATCAGAATTAAAAAAACAGAAACAAATCCGATTTAAAGGCAAGCATGGGGATTCAGGACCAACCTGAAGGCTTTGTACACGGGCCGATACCAACACACGAAGGAGCACGGGGTGAAGAGGAGGGCCCAGAGGATGGAGAGGCCCAAACCAACGCCTCCTCCTGACGGGTCACTGCAGAAGTTGGCGAAGGAGGAGATCAGGTTGAAGAGGAGCGTGCCGGCGGAGACTGGACGTTGACGGAGGGAGGACCAAACGGGAAGATGATGAGAGGAGAAAACAAAGGAAAGAGGAAAAGTCTGAACCAGACATGAAGGCTGCTCAGGTCAACGTTTCCCTCCACTGAGGATCAGAAATGTGGATTCAGGAGTACGAACTTCTGATTTAGGAGCTCAGACTGACATGAACACTTGTGAAATACAGGCAGAAAAGTCTGATTTGGAAGGACGGACGTACACACAACGCTTGGTGAGACTCACCCATCCAGAAGTAGTACATGGTGCTGACGGTCCGCTGGAAGCGCTGGCCGATCTCCACGTCGATGTCCTGGTAGAAGCAGGGTCCCACGGGGCAGAAGGACGGCAGCGGGGGCCAGTTATTCTGCCGAGCTTGGGACAAAACGCCAGAATTCATGAGGAAACAAAAGAAAAAAACACCTGTTTCCAAAATGCCGTCTTTCCTGTTGGTTTTATCTCCATAGCAACCATTTAATATTTTGGTCGCCTGGGTGTGACGGACAGGCCGATGCTATTTTTAGAAGAATCGGCTAAAGTACATTTTCTGATTTCCTTGGCAACGGAGGTTTTCGTTAACCACGCCCACATTCCTAATATCCTCTTATCAGATGTTCAAATGGTTTTCTTCAGCTCGAACCAACGATACATGTAGTACATGTTCACAATAGTCTGGTTAAAAATGTGCAAGCAAGAAGACAGAACGCCACTTCTACAAGCTCGCCACGGTAACGCCGTTCAAAATCGACAAACTTTAAAACCAGATATTTTTCTTAAGTAGGTTTGCAGTGATGCTTGAGGAGTTAAGAGGCGATAGATGTAAACCACTAGGAGGTCACATTTGTTTAAGGTACTACAGGTACACAGCTAAAGCCTGTTTTTCTTTTATGAAGCCCCGCCCCTCAGGTTCCGCCTGAACGGTTCTTTTGGCTCATGCTTCGCTCTCTTACTGGCTCCAGGTCCGAGGCTGTGCGACTGCAGCTCCCGCTCTCTCCTCTCCAGCTCCTGGGCCTTCCTCTCCAACTCCTCCTGCTTCCTCAGGAGGTCAGAGGTGGCGGCGTTGACCGCAGGCTGAAGCAGAAACGCCAAAAACATTTCTCCAAGCCATCACCACACAGTTCAGCTATCGGTGTGTTTGCTTTAGAGATGAAGAATGAATAAAAACACTGAAGCTGCAGAAGCAGAACGTTTGATGAAAACATCTGAATTCTTAAATACCTGAGAGTTGTAGGAACCGTAGTTTTTCGGCTCGGTGGGGGTCTTTACAGGGGCAGGTGGAACAGAGGGAGGGGCAGCTTCATAGGGAGGGGGGGGCTGTTGGATGTCAAGAAACAAACACAGATTTAGGTCACATAAATGGTTCATGATGGTGATTTTAAATCTCTGGATTCATGTTCCTCATTTGGATTGGACCAGTTTCCCCACAATGATTTACATTTTCCAGCCCAACACTCGGGTCCATGTGACCAAGCAGGTTTGATCATGTGACTTCTGAAGGGCTAAAATACGGACTGATTCCTGGTTTTCCACATTTAAATGGCGTGAATGGGACTGACTGTCCCTCAGACCCAGGATGAAGATGAGCATCCTCATCCTGCTGCTGCTCCCTCTGGGGTTTGTAGTCCATAAAGGATGCCGGCTCACCGCTGCTGTGCTGTCAAAGGGGTTGTAGAGGTCCAGGGTGGCATATCCCGGGTCAGCGCTGCTGTGCTGAGTCACTGCAGGATCCTGACCACACAGAAAAAGACAAAACCACCTGTCTGATCAGCAGGTCTGTTTACTCCAGATGGACCGGAAACCCCCCCCCCCCCCAACACAAAACTCAGAACAGGTCTCCCCACCTGGAACGGGTTCTGGTCCTCCGCCGGCTCCGGGAAGCTCGTGTATTTGGACATTTTATCCGCTAAAGATCTACAGCTGACGGAAACACTAAAAACCGGACTGAGTCACTGACGCTGTTTTCCCGCTGAAATGACTCTCCCGCTCACTTCTCCGATAGAACAAAAGCCTTTAGGCCTCAGACTGGGGGGGTTGGACTCCCCAAAAATCCTGTTCTCGTCTTCAGAATCGATCTGGTCCAAAAATTTTGGCGTTTTGTTTTTGATCCGTGATGATCAGGAAGTACAACGACCAAGGGCAAGTCACGTGATTTCAGCTGCTGGAGGCGTCACGTGACAGTCACATGGGGGCTGTGGATTGGACGGGGAACTTTTTTTCAAAAACTTTATTTGCAAATGTGACAAAACAGGCAATCAGATCGTCTTCAGTAAAATGAATTAGAAACCAGAACACATAACTGACATAAAATAAAATAAAAAGTAACATGAAAAAATGATGCCATGAATACATTATAATAAGTATTTCTGTTTTGGAAAGACTTCAACTAAAATTATTATTATTTGGTTTTTATAATGTTAAAAATGCACTAATCAGGAATTATTACTTAGTTTTTCTCCATTGGTTTGGCTCATTTCTTGAAACAGAAATTACATTCTCAAAACAACATGGACAAACTTCCAAACCACTCTGCAATTGTTCACAACAGAATGGCATTTCTCATTAGTTTCATCAAATTTCAAATGTCTCAGTCCATCTTTCAAATGATTAAGTACAGGTAGCCTTCATTTAGCACAGATTCCAAGTGAATAGATCTTGTTGATCTAAACTGATTGTTGATTCTCAGTCTAATGGTTGTTCTCTCCAAAATGAGTCAGCATCATTTCATTGTGTGAGTCATCACATGCACAATAGTCTGTTCAATTGTCAAAATCAGTCAAGAACATAATACCATGAATACGAAATATGAATCACTTGGAACATTTGATACATTTATTACAGCAATTGACAGTCAGGCGAAACTAGAACTTGACTAACGAAGGAGGATGTCCCAGGCCAGCGAGGGGGCAATATGACTATGTGTGCTGCCATATCTGAGCATGGTGTGGCCGCTCACATCACCAGGCTTGGCCCATACAATACACAGAAGATCCTCATCTTCTTGGACCGCCTTCAATTTGATTTGATCCCTGAAACTGAGAGAGGTCTCTTAGGGCCTCACCTACCACTATATGTTATTGTATGGGACAATGTGAATTTCCACCTTGGCCCGCTCATCAGGGCCTGGTTCACTACTCATCCAAGGATGGTCATACTGTTCCTACCACCTTACTCTCCTTTTCTCAATCCTATTGAGGAGTTTTTCTCCGCTTGGAGGTGGAGAGTGTCTGAGCATCGAGCTCAACATCAGAGGTCCCTGCTCCATGCAATGGATGCTGCGTGTGAGGATGTTACAGGAGATCAGTGTAGGGGATGGTTGCCACATGCACGCCGTTTCTTCCCTCATTGCATCACATGGGAGAAAATACGCTGTGATGTGGACAAGAATCTGTGGCCAGACAGACAACAGCGTGAGGACGGCCAGCAGGGTGAGGACGATGTCCAGGAGAGGGAGGGTGATGGGAGGGTGAGGACAGCGACCAGTGAAGAACTGTTAGTTGAGAAACTCAAACATTATTTACAGCACTGTAGGCTGCAGATCATTTTCATTGTTTTTGTGTTTAAATTATAAAGTATATTATGTTGTATACATTTTCTTTTTATTCTGATGTATGAAAGATACTTTATGTGTGTGAATGATAATGGTTAGAATTTCCTTGGCAGTATGAGTTCAATGTGTGCTGTTGAACCTAAGGGGCTACTTTTACCCTAAAATCCTTTTTCTTTTTTCAGTTTTGTACAAAATTGCATTCTATTAGCTATACAAAACCAGTACAGTAACCTTTGTCAATAAAGGACTGAGCTACAACTGAAAGGTGGACATGAGGGATATTTCAATGGTCCTCTGCTATAGTGACAAAACATCTAATTATTCTGACCTGCAGTGCTTACACAATGCCAAAGGGACAAAGTATTTTGGAGGCACTGACTGTTTAAATGAGAAGGAAATGTAGTTTTGAAGCATGAGTGAACAGTTTTTTGAGATATATTAGGTTTTGCAAGTTAGCTATTGTGCTGTGCTAAACTGTAATACTGTTTTGCCAAATGATCTTTGAGTTTTGAGAATGTAATTTCTGCTTCAAGAAATGAGCCAAACCAATGGAGAAAAACTGTAAACCAATATTCTAAAACAATAAAATGTTCTCCTAACCTCAAACCTGTAAGAACTGTTGACACCTTGGTGTTTTTTAATGGTATAGAATAGACTTACAGCTTTTACTGCTCTTATTTAAAGAGTTTTTTGTGTTTTTTTTTCCTTTATTTTCCCCTGACACATTTTGTTGCTCATTTCTCTGTCGATGTATTTTAAAGTTGACACATTTTTGTATTATGAGTCTGTATGTTTTCAATAGAAATTATTTAAAAAAAGAAAGTGCAGAATTTATTAAATTTTAATTTTTTTTACTGAAGAGATTAACTTGAGGTTAACAATCTTTGTGGCAGTTCTAGAATGTGTTTGTGGAATTACAATTAGAACAGGCATAGAAAGATGTAAACAACAATGATAATATTAACTAAAAGAGTAAACAATAACATAAACTTAAACAAAATAAGATTAAAATAAAATGGTAAATGGCGTATACTATATAGCCCTTTCCTATCTACAAGGCCCAAAGTGCTTTACATTCACACACTGGTGGCCGCTCCGCTGCCAAACACAGGCGCCCGCCTACCACCAGAGGCAAGGTGGGGTTCAGTGTCTTGCCCAAGGACGCTTCGACTCATGGGCGTGCAAGGCGGGAGTTGAACCTGCAACCGCACGATCATGGGTCGACCGCCCTAACGCTAAAATAAAAGGGGGGTCCATTGGCATTATGATGATCCTTAACTCATCAAAAAGTTGTCATTAACAGACTTTGGAGTTACACATTAAGTTTATTTTCCATGAAGTTTACAGATGAAAAATAAAAACAACTGATTTTAAGGAATGTGTGTCTATAGAATTTACCCAGAATAATTATAACTTTGAAAATAATTTCTGTGTTTTTGTTTTCTAACATGAACCCCCAAACTGACGTCCTTGATAGAAAAGTCTGCTAAACATAGAATCTTGGGGAAGAGCCAATAATGGATATCGTCCCAGAAGGTTTTCAAAGAACAGATGCTCAGCGGAACGGCAGTAGTGTTTGATGCCGTAGCATAAAATGTAAGTTACACCGTTTTTGTTTGATTGCAAGAGACTGGACAAGATTCACATTTACACTTCTATTGTTCATATTGTAATTTGTAGACAGACCATGTCATACCAACATAGAAAAAACCCACTGCAAACAGTAACACAAAGGGAAAAAAAGATAGGACAATATTCTGTCCAACAGTCCAGGCAGTGCAGTAGGAATTGGTGTGGTCTTCCTACACCTCTATTGTTCCTGTATGTTAGGACACACATTCTCATCCACATCACAGCGAATATCCTCTCTGGCAATGCAGTGAAATATGTTTGTCACATTATGACAACTTGGTCAACCATTTAGCAGTTAATGACTTATACGATGAACTAATGACTAGGTGTTTTGAGGAGGAAGACTATTGCACAGTGAACTATATAATGCATTTTGATCAACATGACATAAACAATTGATAATGTAGCAAAGAGCAGAGAATCGTACAGAATCATTTGCATGGATGTACCAAAGCAATTGCAACTTGTTCAAAGAAGTGAGAAACTGCTTATATGATGTGGACAAGTGACATCATGATGTGAAGATTGAACAAATAGTTTGGGGAATTTCATTCTGATCTGAGAATTGTACTAAAGCCACTGAGAAAAACTGTAAAGTTGACTTCAACAGCAGTTGGACTTTTTCAAACATGCTGTCATTTATTCTGCTCTGTGAATTCACTTACAAATTATGGAAAAACATCTAGAAATTCATATCAGACTCTATTTTTGAGGATTTTTTAAACTTTATAATGAAAATGTAATGTTTGGTTTTCATAGTTTTGAACAGAAAGATCGTGATGCTTTCTTTTTTTATAAATATGTTATTCATGGATAAATTCCATATTCAAGTACATTTGCTAATAAAAACATGAATTCTTCCTCTTGAAATTTGAACTGTAGCAATAATTAGAATAATTTCTGCTTCTAGAAATACAACGGCTTAAAAAACGATGAACATCTGTAAATATTTTGGATTAATGACACAAGTTTAGACAGATAGACAGACAGATGACTTTATTGATCCCACAATGGGGAAATTTCATTTATCTGTGGCAGCAACACGACATTCAGAAATAATTTGTAGAATATAACATCAATAAAGGACATCACAAATGACATTTATATTAAATAATTAAAAATA
>CM074488.1:57329114-57360637 GCA_037389245.1 Oryzias sinensis
GAAATCTGTCCAAATTAACCACACTACCTCACTTTAACTATTTGTACAACAATTGTAAAAGGCCTATCACCAAAAAGGCCTAACACAACATTTATTTGTGTTACCCCTAGTCCTGAGACAAGTTTGCCTGTTAGGGCCGTAACAGCGCTGAAAACAGCTTCCTTTGGAAAATGGTGGAGAAGTTTGGGTTCAGTGCTGGGTTTGTTGCTAAATTCACAGTTTTTTTTTTTTATATAGGTTGAGAGTGTAGATGACGAACATCATTCTGCATGCTCCTTTTGGAATGGGTCGAGCCACACGGCAAGGCTGTTCTCTGTCCCGCATGCTGCTCTCTCTCTGGAGCCTCTCTTCCATAAGATCTGTGCTGGTCTGGAAGGTTTTTTGTTGGCTTGGTTTTTAGTCTGAATATTCTTTATCAGCTCAAGCCAATTATGTTATTTGGTTAAACACCAGAATGTTGTGAATGTATCGGTGGACATATTTTATCATTTTTGTCATCTGCCAGGGTAAACTGGCTGAAAAATGAAGCTCTTGGCGTTGTAAGGTCGCAGGATGGTCTTGTGGTTCTCCCCTCAGAGTGGAAGGCCATTGCAGATAAAAGGGTTACAAATACGTACATCAGTTTTCTTGTTGTTGTTAATAACAGCCGTTCTTGTGAACTCAAGTGCTGTAATTTGGAGCCCGTATTGATTATTTCATAATCTTTTTCAATAATGATACAATTAAGATTATGGAAAAGGCCGCCATCTTGAATTTTTCAGAAAAAGCCCCTTTACCACTGAATACAAACGTAAACTTGTTGTTGGAATTTTTATCGATAGTCTCATAAACTCTCGGGCATCAATGGCAAGCTACTCTAGACAAAATGTTGAAATTAGAAGTTGTAGATTTTGAACGGTGTGCGTGTGGCGAGCTACCAAAAGTGGTGCACTGTTATAACTCTTATGTTTTTCAATAGAATACAGTGATATTTGACTGCATGCATCCCTGGCCAGAACTGAACATAATGAAAAACATTGGATATGGACATATAAGGAATGTGGGCGTGGTTAGCCAATAAGCTCTGTTGCTAAGGACAACCAGAAGCTTACTTTTTCCGATTCGTCTGAAACTGACGTCGTAAAATTGTTGCGGTGCTGATAAAATTAACAGAAAAGCTGCCATTTTGAAAAGAAGGGGATTTTCTATCGATTTATGACAATTGAGCAATGTTCTTTTCTGAGTGAGTTGATGATCGCATCGTAATGATAGCACTTTTGACCACATTAGCATAGCTAGCATAGTTAGCATTGTTAGCATATTAAGCAATTTTTTCTGAGTGAGTTGATCATGCCGATCACAATGCTAGCACTTTTAGCCACATCAGCATAGCTAGCATAGTTAGCATAAGCATCTTTAGTTATTTTTTTCTGAGTCACGATGCTGATGCCAATGCTAGTACGTTTAGCCACATTAGCAAAGTTAGCATTTTAAGCAATGTGTTTTTCTGAGTGAGTTGATCATGTCGATTGCAATGCTAATAGCCAGCAATCCAAGATAGGTGCTTCCAACACCGTCTGCTCGTCATAGTGCTGGTACCCCCTCCACATCCTCACCTAATGCTGAAATAATACTTGAGCCCAGGTACTACAGGGTTGAAATTGAATTTTCATAAATCTGTAGGTAGTTTTAAAGAAGCTACAAGCGGCCTACCTCTACACACTACAGCTGTGCCAACACTGCCCACATTTACGAAGCAACGCCGGCCTCATTGCTCACCTTTTATCAAGGCTTGTCAAAGCTAATTATGCTAATTATGCTAACAATGCTAGTTAAGCTAATGTGGATAAAAGTGCTATGCATGCATGGTGTTTTTATTGCTGGAGCTAAAGGTTGGAGAGCCACTCTAAGATTGTGTAACTCCTGTATGAGACCTTGTAAGCAGGTCGGTTGTCCCACCTGATTGTCCCAGGCCGGGGTGGGGCTTCTCTTCTTCCTCTTGTGAAGTCCTTTCTGTGTCCCACTGGGCTTCTGGACCTGTGGCCAGGTCTGACTTCCTTTCGGGCTGTGAACGTGATCCAATAAGCCTGGGAGGGTGAGCTTTCTTCTTGCCACAACTTGACATCCCACTTCTGGCACCATTCATGATGGGGATGAGTGTTCCATTTGCAGAAGTGCAGCATGCAAATGCTGCACAGGCCGTGCACATGATACGTAAGTGCATGTAGGACGCCCGTAGGATGTCCAGAAAAACTACATTCTGTCTAATTTCCTCATTTCTAACAGTGAGGTTTCACTCAAAGAATGCGCACACATCACATGAACAGCACTAATAGGCTTCTTGCATATGTTTTAGGGAGGGTTGAAAAAAAATTGACAAATCCATACGACACACCAGAATCTAACCTACTTTACTCTTATGTAACAGCTGGTTACACTTGTTGGAATAATGTATTTAGGTTATCTCATATTTGCTTGTTGTATGCATCACCTAGCTATATATATAGGTGATTTAATCATGTTTGCAGAAGTGTCTGTGTGTGTCCAAATCTGTTTCACAGGAAGGTGGAGGTGACACCCTTGGGAGAAAATGTTTATCTTTGCGTCTTTTTAGCATTCTCCTGAGAACCTGTGTTAGCTGTGTCTAAAATGAATGGAAGGACGCTCTGTGTTATTATCCGTGAAGAACGTATTTGCAGGTCCAGGGATGATGTGAGAAGACTGTGGAAGGATGGACTGAGCTTATGGCGGTGTGTACGGACGCAGCGGCTTCTCTCTCCCCAGTTAAAACAGCGTTTTCTTGTTTTTGTAAATCGAAATGTTATTGTTTTTGTAAGTTTCCTCTGCAACGTTTGGGAAATATCCAGACTTACAGCCGTGTGTCTCTGATCGACATCAAGCAAACTACGAATTTGCAGCTAAACCCTACGGTTTTCTACCCACTGTGGGATGCGGGTCTGCTCCGGAGGCCTGAACAATCACCGTCCCCCACGACTGCACCTCCCTCGCGCTGGACGCGCCACAAGCGGCGGGCGAGGAATCAGAAAAGGGATAAATGCGGCATTTGAGCTAGGCCAGCGGTCAACCCATTTATCCAGCCATCCCCTCCATCATTCTGTCAAATGTTCACTCACTGGACAACAAGCTGGACCACATTCGTCTACTGTGCTCCACTCGGAGGTCGGCTAAGGACTGCTGTGTTTTTGTGTTCACTGAAACTTGGGTGAATAACAGCATCGCGGACAATGCTATTCAACATGCTACCGAGCGGACAGGCTGCTCGCGGGGAAAAAGCGAGGCAGTGGTCTCTGTGTTTACATCAACAACTCTTATTGCCGCAACGCTGTTGTGGTCGCCACACAATACTCAGATCTGCTGGAGTTCATGATCATAAAGTGTCGACAGTTCTACCTTCCGAGGGAATATAAAGCAATACTGCTTGTTCCAGTATATTTCACCCCCATCGCTACCAATGACGGCAGGAAGGAGGTTTGGCATGAGCTGCACCTACAGATCAGCGAGCAGCAGACTGCACACCCAGATGCATTTCTCATTATGGCTGGGGATTTTAATCACGCAGACCCCAAAAGTGTGTTCACAAAACTTTATCAACACACTAACTTTCCAACATGTGGAGACAATATACTGGACTGTGTTTACACCTCACAGAGAGGAGCCTACAAAGCCCTCCCCTCCCCCACCTTGGATCTTCAGACGATATCACTGTGATGCTAATGCCTGCACACAGACTCCTAGAGCAGTGTTTTTCAACCAGTGTGCCGCGGCACCCTCATTAACTGATCTAAAAGCAATTACCATCTCCAGGAAATCTGCTCTTTGTTCATCCAAACAGGCCCTGATAAAACACTGAGAAGTTAAGAATATGAAATATCATAAAATTATTTTTTCTTTGTGTTTATTTGATTTTATTAAAGACATTTTGATAAGAATAACGGCATACCGCGATTTAGCTGCAGCTATAACTGTGTAAGGAAAAGTCCCCCCTCTTTAACTGTTTCCACCAATCATTCTTGAAGGCTTAATCACATGTCATCAGTCTGACCAATCAGAGGTGGTTAAAGTACTCACTTCCTTGTTTTGATTTAGTGCAAAAAAGTCTCTCTGTTCTAACAAAAATACCAGCTAAAGCTCGTCTTTAGCGGTGTAGCTTTCCACAGAATCTGATATCTGACTGGAACAAGTGAACAAAACCATGAAGCTCAGAGACGCTGGTCTTTCTGCGGTCGGCGGATTATCGGCACTACATCTCCCATGATGCAATAAAGTGACTGTCTTAGCGCACAATGAATCTTTCCTCTTAACGTCTTAAAACAACGAACACACATCGAACAGTTTTTGAATCTTTTGACTTAATTTTTAATACATCTTTTAGAAAAAAACAGCTGCAGCTTCCAGCTTTTTCTGCAACAATTATCACAAAAATGCATGTGAGCTTGCAGAGCGGCTGTAGATCAATACAGACTATGAGCTTTTTCTTTTTTTTTATTTATCTATTTTTTGGGATGCTGGTGTGCCGCAGGATTTTTGTCAAGGTTAAAGTGTGCCGTGGCTCAAAAAAGGTTGAAAAACACTGCCCTAGAGAAAGTGGCCAGACCAGTTAGGAAAAGCATATGGGTGTGGCCAGAAGGGTCCACAGAATTCCCTCCGATTTTTCTTCACACACCTTTTGGCATATTTTCAGCTGACAGGAGCGCATGCAGTTTAAGGGGCAGTGGCAATTTTCTATATGGGCGAGGTGGGCCGTGGCCCAGGGCGGCACACCATAGGGCGGCATTTTACATACACATAAGGAAATGGCTATGTCAAAGAGGAGGGGGTAGTCTTTGGAACATTCATTCATTCATTTTTCATTCATTCATTTTCTATACCGTTTATTCCCTTTCTGGGTCACAGGGCTGCTGGAGCCTATCTCGGCCACTTGGGCGAAGGCAGGGGATGCCCTGGAGAGGTCGCCAGTCTGTCGTAGGGTAGAATGTCCCCAATCACACACCCATTCATTCTCACACTCACACCTAGGGACAATTTAGAGTTGCTAATTAACCTATGAAGCATGTTTTTGGATGGTGGGAGGAAGCCGGAGTCCCCGGAGAAAACCCACGCATACACGGGGAGAACATGCAAACTCCACACAGAAAGGAGACTTTGGAAGAGAAGTGAAAAAAATCGTGAGGTGGTGGCAACTCATCTGTGGCTGGATGCATCACATATGTTGAAAAAGTTCAGTATTAAAGTTTTAAAAGGTTTAAAAGTTTGGCTTTTCAGTAAATGTTTTTCTTGTTCGACCCAAAACTTAAAGCAAGTTTTTTATTTAGGCCTCTTGCATAACTGAGTATGACACACCCGTAATACGAGTTTTTAAAAGTCATGCATCTTGTTTAAAATGGCAGAATAAAGATTGGGAACACAAAAAGGTTCTTGTGAATTTGTATGTGTGCGGGGGCGCTGGTGGGGTTACTCGCCCAGGGAGTAAGTTAGTGTAGAACTGCCACTAAAGAAAACAGCTGCTCTTTATGAGATCATTAATAAACTATAGATCATTTTTTATGGATTGAGGTTTTTTGGAGGATTTTTACTGTTGGTGTTGCACAAAATTAAGGAAATGGCAAATATCTTTGAAAAATTTCACTAATGAGTTCTATGATTTAGTTTTTAATATTTTATAAGATGTAAACATGATATTCACAAAACCTTTATTTGTATTTTTTTAGCTCAAATCCCTCTGATTCGTTTCACAAAGAAACACACAGGACGTCACACACCAAGAAATGAACTTATTGGTAAAAATGATGCAGGAGCCCAGCCCTGATAAATGATAAGAGAGCAAAGAAAACGGAATTGTTTGATTTAATTCTTATTATTATTATTTCCAGGCTTTGTTTGTTTTGTTCTACAACATGTTCATATTTGTATCATTTTTACAGAAAATATTTTTATGGAAAGTAAAGTATTATATGTTATTTAAAGTTTAACTTGAGTTATTATGCATTAATGTTCCTGTTTTTATTCATATTTATGTTCAAAAAGTTCAGTATTAAATCTTTAAAAGTTAAGCTTTAGTGTGTTCAGTAAATGTTTATCTTCTTCGGCCCAAAACCTAAAGCTTATTTGTAATCAGGCCCCATATGTGACAGAGTTTGATAAGCAGCAGAACCCTTCAGGTTCTTCCTTTGGTTCATCAGAGATAGCTTGTGTTTTTGATTCACAAACCTGATGAGGATTGCTGGTTTATCCGTCTCCTTTCTCCTGGGGAGATCTTTTTAAGTTATTTGAAGATAATTCTTGAGCCGCAGTGAGCCACATGCATCCGTGCTGTAACTCGGAACTGGAAGGTTCCGAATAGAAGATAGGGAACACAAAAGGATGTTGTCCATTTTGTTTGTGTGCGTGGGGGGTTAAGGGAGTAAGTTAGTGTAGAACCGCCACTGCAAAGGGGGCACCAATTCTCAGGTTTCAGGCCGTTCCAAATATTGTGACATCACAATTAATGGAAAACCACAGCGGCACAGATTCTTTTTTTCTCCAAGATGTCAAAAATTCAAGAGGATCTACTTTCAAAACTCAATGGTATGATGCAAACATTAATGGATTTACCTGGACAAATATGTAACTCTGTCACCACAGCAACTCTTCCTACTTCCGGCAACACTTCCACTTCCGATCCCGTTCTGACCCCAGAAAACTTCCGCCTGCAAAGACCTCATCAGGCACGTAAGACTCCTAAACCCGTGCAACCTGCTGCTGATGCTCTTTTTCTCCCTGCCAGTGCTCCAGAGCGATTACACAGCTCTCATGAGATGCATGAGATTGGCCTCTCGAAAATCTCCGCTGAAGAACGCAAAAGACGCAGGGAGGAAGGTGCTTGTTTTTACTGCGGAAACCAAGGACACCAGGTACATCAATGCAAGTTGCGTTTAAACTCCAGAATCTCTCCGCTAGAAGACAGGCTGCGGACGGGTGCTTCTATCATCTCTGCTAAAGACTTTCTTTTTCTCCCTGTCAAGTTATGTAATCGTTCCAATGTTGCCAACCTTCAGGCCCTTATTGATTCCAGCGCTGAACACAGCCTCCTAGATCACAGTATTGCTTCCCGTCTCTCGCACCCTGTAGAGAAGCTGGACTCTCCAGTTAGAGCTGCCGGTTTGGGAGGACAACACCTCTCCCTCATCACCCATCGCACTAAACCCGTATCGCTTATCACCTCAGGTAATCACAGAGAAGACATACAATTCTTCATTACTCACACACCCCAGACTCCCGTGGTTTTAGGTTTCTCGTGGCTTAAGAAACACAACCCACAGTTCGATTGGGCTAATCACCGTATCATAAACTGGAGTGAGCTATGTCTGGCTAACTGTCTCCGCTCTGCTGTTCCCTCCATTGCTAATCCTGCTAGCAGTCAGTCGGAAGACATTGACCTCAGAAATGTTCCTGAGTGTTATCACGATCTCTGTTCAGTTTTCAGTAAGTCCAAGGCCGGCTCCTTACCCCCTCATAGACCCTACGACTGTGCCATCCAGCTATTAGACAGTGCTACCTTACCCAAGGGGAGGTTATTTAATCTGTCCGGTCCCGAGAAAGTTGCCATGGAAAAATATATCCAGGAGGCACTTTCTTCGGGACACATTTGTCCCCCGCAGGGGCTGGGGTTTTTTTTCGTTGAGAAAAAGGATAAATCCCTGAGACTTTGCATTGATTATCACAAGCTTAACCAAATCACTATAAAAGATAAATACTCCTTGCCTCTCCTTAGCTCCGTTTTCGACTCCATCCAAGAAGCCCGTATGTTTTCGAAACCTGATATCCGCAACACTTACCACCTTGTACGTATCAAAGAGGTCTGCGAGAGTCTCTGGAGTTCAGCCAGCAGCAGGTGCAGGAGCTAGCAGCGGAGAACCAGGCCCTCAGAGAAACCGTCAAGACCTTGGGCCATGACACCGCCCGTCTCTCCGAGGAGAACCGATCCATCAAAGAAACCCTCCTGGATCTTCAGGCGAGGAGCATGAGGGACAATCTAGTGTTCGCAGGGATTCCAGAAGAGGCAGGGGAAGACCCGGAGAACATTGTTAAGTCCTTTATACAGGTCCACCTGAAACTCCCCAAGGAAGAAGTCCAGAAGATCTCCTTTCACAGGGTTCACCGGCTCGGAGGAAAAAGGCCAGACAATCAGCGTCCCCGTCCTATTGTTGCTAAATTTGAACATTATAAACAAAAGGAGCAGGTAAAAAGCAGAGGCCGAGAGCTCTCTTCTCCCCTGGCGGCTGGCTGTTTCTTTGTGGAGAAGAAGGACAAGTCTCTTCGGCCCTGTATTGACTACCGTCATCTCAATAACATCACGGTAAAGAACAAATACCCCTTACCGTTACTAAATTCAGCCCTTGAGTATCTCCAGGGAGCTTCGGTCTTTACCAAATTAGATCTCCGTAATGCTTACCATCTTGTGCGGGTGCGAGAGGGAGACGAATGGAAGACAGCATTCAATACACCTTTAGGCCACTTCGAGTACCTGGTGATGCCTTTTGGGTTAACCAATGCACCAGCAGTATTCCAGGCACTCGTAAATGACATGCTCAGAGACTTTCTTAATCGGTTTGTGTTTGTCTACCTGGACGACATTCTTATCTATTCCCCCTCTCTCGATTCCCATGTCCAACATGTGCATTTGGTCCTCCAAAGACTCCTCGAAAATAAACTGTACATCAAGGCGGAGAAATGTGAATTCCATGTCACCAAGATCTCGTTCCTAGGTTTCGTTATAGAAAAGGGTCATGTTAACATGGATCCCACGAAGGTTGCTGCCATTAAGGAATGGCCCCGAACAACCTCCCGTAAAAACCTTCAGCGTTTCCTTGTTTTTTCTAATTTTTATCGTCGCTTCATGCGCAACTTCAGCAACATTGCATGCCCCCTAACGTCTCTTACATCTCCCAAGGCTCCTTTTTTGTGGGAAGCTCCAGGAAGCTGAGAATGCCTTAAACCTTCTCAAGACCCGGTTCACCACCGCCCCCATGTTGGCCCAAGCCGATCCCTCTCGACAGTTTGTGGTGGAGGTGGATGCCTCTGATACCGGGGTGGGGGCGGTCCTCTCCCAACGCACTCCAGATGGGAAGCTTCACCCGTGTGCATTCTTTTCCCGCAAACTGT
Source organism: Oryzias sinensis (assembly GCA_037389245.1). Classification (NCBI taxonomy): domain Eukaryota; kingdom Metazoa; phylum Chordata; class Actinopteri; order Beloniformes; family Adrianichthyidae; genus Oryzias; species Oryzias sinensis. The sequence goes on from CM074488.1 coordinate 57,338,256, forward strand.
CACCCTCCGAGCGCAATTACAACGTTGGTAATAGGGAATTGCTGGCCATTAAATTGGCTTTGGAAGAATGGCGCCATTGGCTGGAGGGTGCCGAACTTCCCTTTATAGTTTGGACAGATCATAAAAACCTGGAATACATCGTTTCTGCCAGAAGACTCAACCCTCGTCAGGCCCGTTGGGCTTTGTTTTTTAGCTGGTTTAATTTTACTGTCTCCTTTTGCCCTGGGTCACGCAACGTGAAGCCGGATGCGCTCTACCGCCTGCATTCCCCTGAAAAACCAGAGACCTCGTCTAGTCCCATCCTCCCTCCGTCCTGTGTGCTTGCCAGTCTCTCCTGGGAGATCGAGACCGCCATCCAGCAAGCTCTGGCCACTGATCCGGACCCCGGAGGTGGACCACCCAATCGCCAGTATGTCCCAGCATCGGTCCGGTCTCGAGTGTTGACTTGGGTCCATGTGTCTCGGGGGGGTGCCATCCGGGTTCCGTCGGACTGTTCTCCAAGTCCAGCGGCATTTCTGGTGGCCTTCCATCATCTCAGACACTAAGGCCTATGTGGCTGCTTGCACCATTTGCGCCACCAGCAAATCCTCCCATCAAGCTCCTGCTGGCCTTCTTAATCCACTTCCTGTCCATTCCAGACCATGGTCTCACATAGCAGTAGATTTCGTCACCGGACTCCCCGCCTCTCAAGGGAACACTGTCATCTTCACAATTGTGGACAGATTCTCCAAGGCTGCTCATTTCGTGGCGCTGCCCAAACTTCCCACTGCTACTGAGACCGCCAGGTGCCTCACTGACAATGTTTTCCGGCTCCATGGCATTCCCTGTGACATTGTTTCTGATCGTGGCCCCGAGTTTTCTTCCCAGGTCTGGAAGAACTTTTGCCAGGGACTGGGTGCCACGGCCAGCCTGTCCTCTGGTTTCCATCCCCAAAGCAATGGCCAGACCGAACGCACGAACCAGGATTTGGAGTCTGCCCTTCGATGCGTTTGTTCCCAGAACCCCAGTTCGTGGTCTAACCATCTGAGCTGGATAGAATACACCCATAATAGTCTGGTCTCTTCTTCCACAGGAAGGTCCCCTTTTGAGGCCTATTTGGGCTACCAGCCCTCTCTTTTTCCCTCCGAAGAGGTTGACTTAACTGTTCCCTCTGTGGCAGATCACATCAGACGCTGTCGCAGGGTCTGGTCGGCGACTAGACAGTCGCTCCTACGTGCTACAGAGCGTGCTAAGACCTCTGCTGACAGGCGCCGTTCTCCAGCTCCCCCTTACGCTTCTGGACAGGAGGTGTGGCTGTCCACCAAGGACCTTCCCCTTCACACAGAGTCACGGGAGTTGTCACCTCGCTTCATCTGACCCTTCATTGTGGACTCTGTCATTAATCCTGCCAGTGTCAAGCTACGTCTCCCACGCTCCATGAAGGTTCATCCGGTCTTCCACGTCTCCCGCCTCAAACCTGTGGTCTCCAGTCCGCTGTGCCCTCCGTCCGGACCCCCTCCTCCCGCCCGGCTGGTGGACGGCCATCCGGTCTATACTGCCCGTCGCCTTCTGGATGTGCGTCGGCGGGGTCATGGCCTCCAGTTCTTGGTGGACTGGGAGGGCTATGGCCCGGAGGAGCGCTGCTGGGTGCCTCGTAAGTTTATTGTGGACCCTGCTCTGGTGCGGGAGTTTCGCCGCCTACACCCTGACCGTTTTCACCCGCCGGGTGGCGTCCCTTGAGGGGGGGGTCCTGTTAGGATTGTGAGCTCCTCCCACTCCTACCGGGGGAATCGCCTCACCTGTTTCCAGTCCGTCTGCTCTCAGCGGTAGAGTACTGACCTATGCTAAACTCTAGACCTTGTCAAAACCATTTCTATGCCTATGTTCATGCCTATGCCAAGAATCCTAATCCACTGTTAATCTGTTTCCTTCAGACATTGCCTCCAGCATCCTCCACACCTTTTGGTCTCATCTGCCATCCAGGATCCAGCCATCTAAGCCGGAACTTCCCCACATACACTGGGACTGATTAAAAACTCTTTCTCACCAACCATCTCTGTTCTGTCCAGCCCCGTGAACTCTAACAGAGGGTGAGCTTTCTTCTTGCCACAACTTGACATCTCACTTCTGGCACCATCCATGATGGGGATGAGTGTTCCACAAATCCAGGCAGTTGTATTTAAATTGAAACTGGTTTATATCTTTTCAAAATTACCCAAACGTGAGTTTCCTTGAGTTTACTACATACAGTACAGACCAAAGGTTTGGACACGCCTTCTCATTCAAAGAGTTTTCTTTATTTTCAAGACTATGAAAATTGTAGGCATCAAAACTATAAATTAACACATGTGGAATTATATACATAACAAATAAGTGTGAAACAGCTCAGAATGTCATATTCTATGTCCTTTAAAGTTGCCACCTTTTGCTTTGATTACTGCTTTGCATACTCTTCACCACATTCTCTTGAAAATGTGGTGTGTCGCTGTGTTGCTCACCTCGCGACACACCCTCAAAACATTAGGCGAGTGGTTATCAATGCGTGGGTAACAAAGCTGGTTGTTATGGGTGTATGTGTGCATGTGGCTACATATAGAGGTGCTCCGTCACACAGTGAAACATCAGAAAATTCTTAACCTGAGTTCAGTCTAAGCCTAAGTCACAATTACTCGTTGGGGGGATGGTGACTCATACAGGGGCATTTGATCCATTTGGGTGATGAAGGTTTATGGATTTTCTGGGCATGTCAGAAGCGGCTACATCTAAGGGGAGCCCAGATGTGTCTTGCAGTTTCCATGAGGCTTTAAGCCATCTAAAGATACGTTGTGCAAATGGAAATTACCACTGTCGTTTGTGTAGTAAGTGTATTGTGAAGTAAGGACGTCTGAAGTTGCACTTATGACGTACAGGCGATGCTGTTGTATGCTGTCTGTATGCCACACTCTAGTCGAATGTAAAGTGAACACTGGCTCCCTACTGACCGCATGCGCATGATACGTAAGTGCATGTAGGACGCCCGTAGGATGTTCGGAAAAACTACATTCTGTCTAATTTCCTCATTTCTAACAGTGAGGTTTCACTGAAGAACGCGCACACATCACATGAACAGCACTAATAGTCTTTTTGCGTATGATTTAGGGAGAATTGAAAAAAAATGAAAAATCCATACGACACACCAGAATCTAACCTACTTTACTCTTATGTAACAGCTGGTTACACTTACTTACCTTCATGTGTTGTAGAGGTGTTTCCTTCATCAGTAGCATGCACCTAGAAAAAAATTTGCCTAAACATGTTTGCTCTACAGGCTCATCAGGCGGCCCTTCATCCTTGATATTTCATACGGGTCACCTGTGTGCCCCACACAGGTTTGCCCATTTTTTGCTTGTCAACAGCCAGTATCCACCCGTAAAGACAGTTGTGACTAAAGCTTTATTTACTGACCTCAGAGTTTGCAGTTTGCAGCCTGGAACCTGCAGAAAACCACACAGATATTCAACTCCTGAATCCTGCAGGTTTATGCCGCTGAGGTCTAGTTCTGTCAGATTGGACCTGGACTTCAAAGCTGAGTTCAAAGCTCTATAGCTGATCTTTGACAAACTGCAGTTTTCAAACCTGAAATCAGACAGAAAAGTGTATTCAGGAGCAGTGATTCAGCTGGAGGTCCAGGTCAGTTTGTGCTCAGAGAAACTACCAGCAGCAGGACTGAACCAAAAACACCTCCAGGTCAGAAAACAGCTCAGTAGTTTGTGTCTGAAACCTTCATAAAACTGAACAGCAGCATCACAACTGCAGAAAACCTAAACAGGTTTGGCCAGATTTACCAGAACATGATTGAAACAGCTCAGTTTTTATATAATTTCATTTGGGAAACTTCCAGTTCCGGGTTACAGCACGGATGCGTGTGACTCACAGCGGCAAAACAACTATCTTCTTTTTGAACTTGTATTTTATTGAGTTTTTATTTTTCGGTAGAACATCACAAATATGGGTACAACTTGAGCAGAGGTATTATAACATAGAAAGACGGCTTCTTCACATTAAAAGAAATTATACAACAGTCATAATCACAAGAAAAACAAGATAGACAATTTCCATAAAATTAAATTAACTAGGATCCTCTACAGTGCAACCTTTAGGTTTTAACAACCACTTTCTAGTCTCTGATGTATTTCGCAACACAAGCCCATTTTTGGATAAATTCGGATAAATCCGTTTTCAGGTGTGAACTTGCCGTCATTCACTCCATTAAATATACTTGTTTGAGTTTTTGGATCCATTGAGCTTTTGTTGGTGCCTCTTCCTTTTTCCAGTTTATTTTAATCATTTTTTGACTACTAAAAGGAGTATCTGTGAGATGTATGACTGTTCCGAGTTTAACTCTGCTTTTTTTAGTAAGTCCTAATAGAAATAATAGGGGTTCAACAGGGATATCTGTTTGTAACATAATTTCTGTTTCTGTCTTTATACTCTTCCAGTAGTCTTGGATTACAGGGCAGTCCCAGAAAACATGAGTCAGGTCTCCCACATTTCCATATTTTCTGAAGCAGAGTTGCAATTAGGGTGATTTCAGAAGTCTCCAAATGACCAGAGGGGTATTGATATATCTCATCATTAATTTCCAGTTGAATTCTTTCCAAATTTGACTGTTAATGAGAAGAAGAGGGCTTTTCTCTCTGGGGACAAGGAGGAGCTACGCAGAGTACAGAGGGACCTGAAATACAACATCAGGAAGTGCAAGGACAGCTACAGGAAGAAGCTGGAGCAGCGGCTGGAACAGAACAACATCTGTGATGTGTGGAGAGGTCTGAAACACATCTCGGGCCACGGTGAGGCTGGAAATGGTGGCCAGGTCACAGGTGACCAAGCCTGGGCAAATGAACTGAATCTGTTCTTTAACAGATTTGATTCTGCTCAGCCCCCAGTCTCCATCCAAACAGCCCCCTCTTCACACATTTCCAGCTCAGGCGTCTCCTCCCAGCTCCAGCTGTTACCACCTCAGCACCAAGGGGTCCACCCTGCCCATTCTTCTAACAGAAGCAAAGGGACCCCCCCAACGACTCACAGCACCAGACCAGCCACCGCTTACCCATTTAAATATCTGGATGTTCACCTGAACAACAGACTGGACTGGTCCAACAACACGGATGCTCTGTACAGGAGGGGTCAGAGTCGCCTCCACCTGCTGAGGAGACTGAGGTCGTTCGGCGTGTGCAGACAGCTGCTGAGGACCTTTTATGACACTGTGGGGGCCTCAGTGGTCCTTTATGGAGCTGTGTGCTGGGCGGAGGTCAGTGCAGGCAGAGACTTGAAGAGGCTTAACAAACTGGTTAAGAAGGCCGGCTCTGTCCTGGGCTACTCACTGGAGTCCATCGAGGAGGTGGCGGACAGGAGGATGTTAGCGGCATTTATCTTTTTTATTTTTTTTTAATGCCTTCGGGTCATGATTAGCTGGCGGACCCAAAGCATCAAATGACAACCCGCAGTTTAATATTGACACCACTGACAATACGTGTTGCACCCAGCCCAGGTCGTCATCCTCTCCCCTCCTCAAACTTATGGTGCAAAAAAAAAAAAAAAAACTAAGGAAACACTATGGGATGAAATAGCTAAGGGTGAAACAAAATAACTTTTTTTTTTTTTTAACTTGTCCTATCCAACAGCTGGACAGGCAGATGAGAGCTGACGGCCTCTTGTGTTGGACATATTTTACTTTAACAAGAGGGGTTATTAATCTTCAGACAAGCCAAAGGTATGTCTGAATAAACCCCTTTTGGAATTGAGGCCAAACTTTATTAATTTCAAACATGTTTGAAAGTTTTGGGTGTTGGACCGGACGGAAAAGGAAAGAGGGGAAGAAGAGAGAGGGACGTTAGAGAGAGGGGGGGTAGGGGGTGATAATAGGAGGGGAAGGGGGGTAAGACCATGAAGCAGCATAAAGCAACAAGTTTACTGGTTGTTAATCATTATGGTAAGGTTCAAATGTAGTACAAAAAGGGCGGAGCCTGTCCACACACACACTCAAATGTTATCAACATACCTGCTAGCTGCAAAAATGTCCACCTGTCGACATGTACACAAAACAGATAGTGTTCACACGCATACTTATGCCTTAAAACCAACTAGTGTGAAACATTTCATTCATTCAATCATGCAAACTGTTAGTGCAAAGGTGAGCTAACACCTGTGCTCAGGTGAGTGTTTATGTTCTTCTAAAATGGATGGTGGAACGTGAAAAGAAGGAGGAATAGCTGCCATATGACAGGGTACATATGCAAAAGAAAAAGTTGTACTCAACCCCATTTCGACCAGAGCTAGCATAGCAGAGAATTCTGGGATACAATCCAACACAGCAGACCCACCGTGCACATAACCACCACTACATTTGAAGGTTCCATTTTGAATGTTACACTGCGCCCTCTGCTGCACGACACTGAAATGTGCGCCCTTGCCACTTTTTTTTCCACCCTCACCTATTTGTGGGAGTCGGGACTCTTTGGGCGATAACAAGTCAAACAATGGAGAGGGGGGGGGGGGGGCGCCCAAGAAATCATCCCTAGCTCAAACTACTTGTACTTTCAAATTAAACCAGTCATTACACCAAATTACATACTACATTCAACATGAATCTATTTTAAAACCCATTTTTAATCAATCTCTCAAATAAACTATAATAATTATTGGTTTATCCCGAGGCCAAGCTGATGCAAGTGGTAGCTGGTGTCAGAAAACACTTACTTGTTTATTTTTGTAAAAAATGAAAAGGACAAAACCATCAAGTGCCCAATTTAGGAAAAAGAAAAAAAGAAGTCCAAGAGAAACATGAAAAGAACAAAGGTATATATGAAATTAAATATTGTTCATGTCATTATGTGTTAGTCTAAAAAAACTTTTTAAACTGTGAACAAAGAGTTAGGCTAAGGCTATATTGTTTAGCCTCTACTTTCAAAATTTCTTATTTAATCCAACTCTATTTGTGCACTAAATTCAGCTAATTAAATACAATTTTAATATTCACTCATATCCAATTTTAATTAATTTCTTCACTCGTGTTGTGCTTTTAATAAAATAGCATAACACAAAATGATGACCTTTTTTCTTTTTGCAAAAAAGAAAAAAGATCGACAACAGCTGCCTATCACTGTCCCGAACAAACACAGCTGCACCGCGGGCTTCAAAAGAAAACACTGCAGAGCAGAGTCAGGATGCAGCGGCTCAGTCTGAAGAGGAGTGAAATAAACCTGAGTCACTATTTGTCCCAACGTACTTATTTGTGAAACAAATGCTTGAGCCTGTAAAAAGGTTTTTTCTTTCTTTTCAATGTATAATAGAGTATTTAATTGTATGATAATTGGGGAAAAAATGTTTCTACTTCACGGATTTTGCCTATTACGGGATCTTTTTGGATTGTAACCCCGCGAAAAAAAAGGGTTTACTGTACATTAAAAAACACTGTATATGGACATATAAGGAATGTGGGCGTGGTTAGCATGAAACCACTGTTGCTAAGGACAACAAAAAGTTTACTTTTACAGATTTGTCTGAAACTGACGTCAATCTGTTCATCCTGTTCATACATAAAATGGTTGCTATGGAGATAAAATCAACAGAAAAGCCGCCATTTTGAAAAAAAAGGATTTTTTTTAAATCAACTCATGACATATGGCTCTCACCAATGGAGCAATATGTTTTTCTGAGTCAGTTGATGATGCTGATCGCTAAGCTAGCACTTTTAGCTATGTTAGCATAACTAGCATATTTAGCATAATTAGCATCTTAAACAATGTGTTTTTCTGAGTCAGTTTATGTTGCTGATCGCTATGCTTGCACTTTTAGACACATTAGCATAGCTAGCATAATTAGCATTTTAGGTAATGTGTTTTTCTGATAGAGTTGATTATTCTAACCGCTATGCTAGCACTTTTAGCCATAATAGCATAATTAGCATAGTTAGCATAATTAGCATCTTTAACAATGTGTTTTTCTGAGTCAGTTTATGATGCTGATTGCTGTGCTAGCTTTTTTAGCCACATTAGCATAGTTAGCATAGTAAGCATAATGACCATTTTAGCTAATGTGTTTTTCTGAGGGAGTTGATTGTTCTTATCGCTATGCTAGCACTTTTAGCCATATTAGCATAATTAGCATAGTTAGCATAATTAGCATCTTTAACAATGTGTTTTTCTGAGTCAGTTTATGATGCTTATTGCTATGCTAGCTTTTTTAGCCACATTAGCATAGTTAGCATAGTAAGCATAATGACCATTTTAGCTAATGTGTTTTTCTGAGAGAGTTTATTGTTCTTATCGCTATGCTAGCACTTTTAGCCATATTAGCATAATTAGCATTATTAACATATGCAGCTTTGACTAGCCCTCCTCAAAGGTGTGCGTTGAGGGTGGTGAGGGTGGCGGTGGTGCGTAGATTTGGGCGTGCAATACGGGTTGCGTCTGCAGGCCATACAACGCTGCTTGCAGCTTTAATTATTATTATTATTTATTATTTTTTATTATATTTATTTACACTTTCGCAGCTGTATATTTAATATTTTTTATTTAAAATGATTTTCTTTTCCGATAACAATTTTCATAATGATTGTAATAATAATTTTTAATAATTTAATATGAATGTCATTTTTATGTACTTTTTTTATGTAATATTACATAGATTATTTCTGAATGTCATTTTTGCTGCCGCAGATAAATGAAATTTCCCCATTGATTGTGGGATTAATAAAGTCATCCATCGATCGATGTCTGTCTGTCTGTCTGTCTGTCAGTCTGTCAGTCTGTCTGTCTATTAGTCAAACAGTTAAAAAAAACACCCATCTGAAACAACCTGGACATCCTTAAAAAACAAAAAAAATGTTACACTTCCAAGCTTGGCAAGCAGGGGGCGTAACACTACTAGAGCACTTAATTATTGATAAAAGATTCATAACTCCCCAGGAACTTCAAGACAAACATGGAATAAATAAGTTCTTGGAATATCATCAACTTAAATCAATTATTACTCAAAGGTTTAAATACAGAGACAACTATTTAAAGCTACCAGATGTAGTTACCACTCTGATTAATTTCTTAATGAATAAAACTGTCTCCAAAATATACAAGCTTTTATGTAATTTAGATAATAATATTTCACTTCCGACAACAAAATGGGATGCAGATTTGAGCATCAGCACAGATGAAAGCTTTTGGTCAGAACTTTGTCTAAACACCTTTAAACTGACAAAAAGTCCAAATCTGCAGCTAATCCATTTCAAAACTTTTCACGATTTACTACACTGGACAGAGGATGTTCAAGATGGGTCTCAGCAACTCAGACATTTGTCAGAACTGTGACAGTAATCTACCCGATAATTACATGCATGCACTATGGTTCTGCACGCCTGTCCAGGCTCTCTGGCAGCAGGTATGTGCCGATTTAACAGTCTGGCTTAAAGTTTCAATCACGGCTTCACCGTCAATTTGTGTGCTTGGTGACATGAGTGCCATCGATGTAGAAGGAGGACTAGCATCTATCATTTTCATAACTTTTTGTATTGCTAAAAAAACTATTTTTATAAATAAAAAAAAGAAAAATATAAATATTAGGGGTGTCACGATTCTCCAAATCCTCGATTCGATTGCATTTTCGATTTTAAGGTCACTGTTTGATCCGATTATCGATTTTTACATTTATTCTTTTTAGAGCACAGATTGTTATTTTTTTAACTGGACTTTTATGCAATAGAATATCTGACCTTTGTTTGCATTGTACCACACTACATTGTGAAATGTAAAGCTTTTATTAACAACACAATGTTACAATGACTTATTTCTTTAGTCAATTGAAAATTTTAAAATAAACTGCCATCCAGTTTCTCTTTTGTAAGTGCAGTCTTCTTCACAAAAGATGACTTTCAAGTTCACAAAAAAACAAACAAAAACAATAAAACAGACATGTCCGTAGTCTCTGAACAATTAAGTGTGTTAAAATATTTCTGAACAGATGAACATAAACCACACTGATTTATTAAATATTTTTTTTGAATGTATTTTTTCACATTTTTTCAAGATCTGCTCAGACTTTCAATAACTTTCTCTTTGACATCATGGTACATGGAGGGAATCACCGTAGCTGTGAGATGTGTTCTACTGGGGATTTCGTAGCGTGGCTCTAGCACGCTAATTAAATGTCTAAAACCGGATTTTTCCACCACCGAAAAAGGTCGCATGTCCGCCGCTATGAATACTCCGACCGCACGCATAATTGTATTTGCGCGAGCTGAGTTGTTTGGAAGTATAATTCCAAACGAAGACGGCAGAGTAGTTTGTGCTGTTGTTGGTTTAGCAGTTAAATCTATGCTTTTGTGGTGCCTGCGGAGATGTCCTGCCATGTTAGCCGTGTTGCCCGTTAGAGAATGTAAAACACGCACAGCTTGAAAACTGTAGCTTTTTTTGTCGACAACGTTTGCAGACATATCTCGCTGGAAATCCAAAATACTTCCACACCAGCGACTTCGGTGAAAGAGGAGGGGATTCGAGTTCTGGGAATGTGCAGTTGCCATGTTATGTGGCCAGTTGACCCGCAGCAGTTCAACACGTGTTTTTTTTCCACTTGGCAAGTAACCGGACGCAACATGGGGGCGTGGCCGAGTGATCGACAATTCCATTTTTTAATTCGAAGTTCGAGACTGTGCCTTAATTTCGATGGATTTCGATATAAAATCAAAATTGTGACACGCCTAATAAATATAAGTCAATACAGAAATCTGCTGTTTGATCATATCAGCTTGAAAAAAATGTCAGCCCACAGTTCAAGCGACTTTGAAAGAATTCAGTCTCTCTGGTTTCCAATAGCTAACTCCATGTCTTAAATCAAATCAAATCAAACTTTATTTATAAAGCACTTTTCATATAAAAATATAACACAAAGTGCTTTACATTAAAACACAAAAAAATATAAAAACAAGCATTGACGATTTAAAAATAAATAAAATAAAAATAAATAAATAAATAAATAGGGCCCCCCTCCCCGTTCCTAGCCCCCCACTCCTTTCACACTTCCCACCCCCTAAGTGATGGCAAAGGACAATGAGAAATCGGCTGAGCAAAAAACAGGATGCAGGAAACGCTGATAATTGGAACCTCCCCCTCCGTGAACAGCCGCATAGACAGCCAAATGCAGCATCACAGGCGGGGACCGCTCCACCACAGCTAAGCGGTGATGCAGGTCCCCATCTACAGCTGCAGTGGCCGAACAGCAGCCGACCCAGAGGGAGGGGCTCCAGCTGAGGAAGCATCGGAAATAAAAATGAATAAAAATGAGAATAAACAAGTAAACATATTGATAAAAACAATAAAACAATAAAATAAGGTTAATTAAAAAACGCGTTAAAAATCAGGTTCAAGTTCATAAAACAAGATAAAATGGATGAATAATTAAATAAAATAAAAAGTACATATCAATAAACAACTGAATAAATACATAAAAGCAGTAAAGCATTAGCTAAAAGCCAGGTTAAAAAGATGGGTCTTGAGCCTTTTCTTAAAAGCATTAATGCTCTCTGCGGCTCTCAGGTCCTCCGGCAGACTGTTCCATAAACGGGGACCATAGTGCTGAAATGCAGCTTCTCCATAGGTTTTAGTTTTTACAGTTGGAATGGTTAACAGACCAGTGCCAGAGGATCTCAGGGTCCGCGAGGGTTCATATCTTACTAAAAGATCTGATAAATAAGAAGGCACAAGACAGTTAAGACATTTAAAAACGGTTAAAAGTATCTTAAAATCAATCCTGAAGCATATGGGGAGCCAATGCAGGGATTTTAAAATCGGGGTGATGTGAGCCCCCCCCCTGGTCTTTGTAAGAAGTTCTGGAGAAGCTGAAGGTTCTTAATGTTGGTTTTTGGAAGACCAGCAAGCAGGGCGTTACAATAATCAACTTTACTCATGATAAAAGCATGCATTACCATCTCCATATTCGCAAGAGAGAGTAGTGGGCGAACTCTAGCCAGATTTTTGAGATGATAAAAACCAGTTTTAAGCACCTGTTTTATATGGGGGATAAAAGTTAGCTTAGAGTCGAAGATAACACCCAGGTTTCTGACTGTTTCTGAATGACTTAATGAAAGTTCCTGTAGCTTCAGAAACTGTTTCTCTCTCTCTTGGCTTCAGGACCGATAACTAAAATTTCAGTTTTGTCCTGGTTGAGCTGCAGAAAATTATTTGCCATCCATAATTTTACATCTAAAATACAGTTAAAAAGTGCTTCTATTGGTCTATTGGTGTCATCAGGAGACATAGCTATGTACAGCTGGGTGTCATCAGCATAGCTATGAAAACTGATGTTGTGGCTCCTGATGACATTCCCCAGAGGAAGCATGTAAATGTTAAAAAGCAAGGGGCCAAGGATGGAACCTTGAGGCACCCCACAATTAATTTCATGGACCCCAGAGAAGTGTGTGTCCATGCTTACCATAAAAATTCTCTCCATGAGATACGATTCAAACCACTTGAGAACAGTCCCTGAAAGGCCAAGACTTTTTAGTCTGTTTACAAGGATCAGGTGATCAACAGTATCAAAAGCTGCACTTAGATCTAACAGAACTAGTACTGAGATCTGACCTGAATGCAAGGCACATCTGACATCATTAACGATTTTTAACAAGGCTGTCTCAGTACTGTGGTTCGTTCTAAAACGAACCACAGTTTATCAGACTGGTTTATCTCAAAAATGTTGTTTTGAGAGAGAAACTCGTTTAGCTGAATAAATTCAAGTTTTTCTAAAACCTTACTTAAAAATAGCAAGTTGGACACAGGTCTGTAGTTATTAAAAACTGAAGGGTCTAAATTAGTTTTCTTGAGTAACGGTTTCACCACTGCAGTCTTAAAGGCAGTAGGAAAAATACCCGTCTGTAGAGAGGAGTTCATGATATTTAAAATCTCACTCTCAAAAGACCCATAAAAGGATTTAAAAAGTGATGTTGGGATGGGATCTAAAAAACAAGTTGTTGGATTAACTTGGGAGAAAACTCGACCAAGTGTTGCAGCTTCAACCAGGTCAAAACTGTCCAGTTCTTCCTCAGGTAAAATCAACCCATCATTACCAATAAAAAGGCTTTTCTGTCCTTTTATGATGTTAGATCTGACAGAATCGATCTGTCTCCTGAAGTGGTCTGCAAAGTCCTCACACAATGAGACGGAGGCTGGCATTGAGTTTTTGTTCACATTTGAGTTGATCAGGGACTCAATTGTGGTGAAGAGGACTCTGGGGTCATTTTTATGTACAGAAACGATATTCGCAAAATATGAATTTCTGGTCTGTTTTACGGTTTGATTATATAGTTTTAGTTGGTTTTGGTATAGTTGATAGTTGATAGAAGGATGGACATGTTGTAATAAATGCTTTCTGATAGCGCTGCAGCTGGGTTTTTATCTGTTTGCCCTCCTTAGAGCTCAGCGCATGTGTAACTTAGGGACAACCCAAATCAACTTATTAAAAGAGGAGTCAGCAGAATTTGGGCCAGAGTGGAGAGAGATTGTTTACTGGGTAGATCTCTGTCTGCTCTCCTCGTAAAGGTACCTTTGTCCGTTGTTCTGTCTTTCCTTTTTGAATTGTTATGATGTTGCAGGCTGTTTTAACCCAACATTAATTTTGGTCCTTCGAGCCGGATACCAACATACCTGAGGATTTCAGCGAGTGTGGTGGGCCCCAGGAGACTGTGGCCACAGCTGACTCCTAAGTGAGTCAACCCTTTGTTGAAACTGGTGCCCATCCCGTTGGCTGGAGTCCAAAAGGTTGACGGTTGACGGTATACCGAAGGAGAAAGACAACGGAAAGGACGACGGAGTCCTGTGAAATTCCGTAAGTACGGATGACGTACTATTTGGTTGGACGGCGGAGTCCGTGAAATTCCGCGTTTAAAAAGAAGCCCTGAGAATTCTAGACACTATCAGGCAAGGACGGCGGGGTCCTGGAAATCCCGTACCATTTGGTTGGACGGCGGAGTCCGTGAAATTCTGTGTTAAATAAAATAATGAAAAGAATACATATATGTATAAATAAATATGATATACAAAATCCCAGAACCATAACTTTCAGATGTAAGAATTAAAGATAATTAAAAAGCCGGCATTTATAAATAAGTAAAGTAAAGAGTGTGTGAATGTTAATGTGATTTTGTGTGCAAATCGCCGTATTTGCTGTTTGTTTCTTGTTGCTGTGTTTTGTTGTTGTTGTGTTTAGCAAATCGCTGAATTTGCAGATTGTGTTTTTCAACTGCTAAACAAGTGTTTTTTGTTTTTAAATGAGAAAGGCACAGAGTAAGGAAAGTCCAAAAGAAAGTTTGCAGAGCAAGGATTGGAAGTATGTGGAAAGTCTGGATCCTGCAAAAAACGAGCATTTGGATAAATGGGTAAAAGACTATGGATTTAATGGAAGGTTAAACACTCAGAGAATAATTGCATTACAGGATGCGATTAAAGAAAAGACATGAAAAGATCAGGAGATAATGCAGAAAGCAGGATTTGAGTCTGCGGAATTTTGGTTGAGAGAGGCGGAAAAAAGGAGAAAAGGACAGTGCAGCTTCAGGGAAGAGGAGAGAAAAAAGGAGGGGGAAACTGTTGTTTCAAAGAAGTGTAGGTGACGAAACAGGCTCTGTGGCAAGTTCACGTCACACGGCAGATGAGGCAGAGCAGAAAGGAGAGGCGACTGCTCCACATGGAGCAGATGTGAACAGCTCTCTTTACCCCCAGTTAGTTAAGGATCCCCCACCTAATGATGGGGAATCCTCTCAAAAAGGAATGTTGACTAGATCACAGACAGGGCAGAAATTACAGTGGTCAAAAACAATGGGAGAGGGACTTTCTCCTCTCCCCTCTGCACCTGAAGAAACTTCAGCAATGACAGGATCATTTCCAATGTTCCAGGTTGCAAACCCCCAGGCAGGAGATGATCAACTCCGACTATTTTAGTGTATGGGACATGGACAATGGAAGATGTTAAGAAAGCTATAGAAGGTGTGATTTCTTACAAAGCAGATGTAAATCAGTTTGTGCAGGACATGGAAAATTTGAGTGAAAGTGTTTTATCATGGTGGAGGCAGCCGAAGAAGGAGAGGTTCCAGAGAGGACATGACAGAAGAGGTTTGAGATGTAGTGAGGATGTCAGAGAGGAGCTTATGCTTACCCCTTTTCAGGGAGTTGGACCTGTGGAAGAGAAGGAAAAAGCATGTCGAGGCCAGGGGACAGGGAGCTTTGCATTTTTAATAGAGGTCTCCCTGAAAAGCAGAATGATGAGTCAGATGGAGATGATGAGGTGTTGATAAAGTTCTAGGATTTATTGGCTTATGCAGATGTTAAACCAGAAATTAAATTAAGGATAAATGGGAATGTGATGATGTTGTATGCAGTGCAGCTGTAGCTGCAAAAATGGGGGAAAACATGTGGAATTTTAAATCACCTCTGGCATGTAATCCAGTCATCCCCCATCCTAACCATCCCCCATCCTAACCATATCCCCCAGATCCTGCCACTGCTGATTGTGCCCATTCAGCATGAAGACCATTTTAACAGAAGTTGTCCAAAACAAAGCCACTCGAGTCAGTCCAGTTGAGGGACTTCCCTGGATGTGGGGTGATATTGTTGGTGTGCATTTGGAAGAAAAACTAAAGGACTGGGCCATATGATTATTAGTGTTAACTGAGGAGGAGGAACATCTGTTAAAGGATCTCCCTGACACTCTGTGGTCTAAAGGACCCACAGATGCAGGGTTAATTAAAGGCGCTTTACCAGTTCAGATTAGACCAAAAACAGAATATAGACCATGTGTTCGACAATACCCTTTAAAACCAGATGCACAAGAATGTATTAAACCAGTAATTTCAGATTTAATAGCTGCAGGAGTAATTATAAAGTGCAATGACTCACCATGTAATACTCCTATATTTCCAGTGAAAAAACAGGCGCCGTCCACTGGTTGGAGGATGGTATGAGACTTACAAGCAGTAAACAATGCAGTTATTCAAAGAGCACCCTGTGTGCCTGACCCCTATACATTACTGAACTCGTTAGGATCGGATGCAGCCGCCTTCACAGTGGTAGACATCAGTAATGCATTCTTTCCTGTGCCTGTCCACAAGGACAGCCAGTACTGGTTTGCGTTCACATGTGATGGCCAAAGGTACACTTACACCAGACTACCCCAAGGTTAGTGCCAAATGATAGCGAGCATGGCAAAAATTCCAACCTCCAGGGAAGTAAAAAAATAATTTATGTGGATGATGTTCTGATAGCATCACCAGAGAAAAAAAAAAACTTGTATGAAGGATTCATTGGCACTGTTAAAACATTTAGCTGATGAAGGCCACAAAGTCAGTAAAAATAAATTACAGCTGTGCAGGGAACAGGTAAAATATCTTTGTCATATTTAAGCGCAGGAGGACGCACAATTATGGAAGAATGGAAAACTGCAATTCTGCAAGCACCAAATTCTCTAACGAAGAAGCAAATGATGTCATTTTTAGGTCTGATTAATTATTGCAGGAACTGGGTACCAAACTATGCTGAAATAACGGTTTCCCTCCAAAAGTTGATGTATGAAGAAAATTTTAAAAATGAATTCCCCTGTAAACTGGACACAAGAAGCTTTTGTAATATAAAACAGGTTCTGGTGTCCAGCACAGCCTTAGAGTTACCTGATTATAGTAAAACTTTTGTATAAATGGTAGACTGCAAAGGTAATTTATTGACCTCAGTTTTAGTCCAACAACATGGAGACAAAATGAAACCTGTAGCTTATTTATCTTCAAAATTAGATGGTGTGGCATGTGTACTGCCGCATTGGGTTAGGACACCAATTGCGGCATCAATGGCAGTAGAAGTAAGTGCAACAATAGTACTATTCCACCCACTGACCCTTAAGGTTTCGCATGCAGTTTTTAGCATTACTTTTACAGATGAACTTAACTTTTTTTGTCACCTGCGCGACACTTATCCTGCATGGCCACATTACTGTTCCAACCGCACCTCACAATAGAATGGTGCACCCCCTTGGACCCTGCTACATTGTTGCCACTTCCTTATGGTGGAAGTGTGCATGATTGCCAAGAATTAGCAGAAAAAACAGCACAGAGCAGACATGACCTAATAAATCAACCACTGACGAAAGGTGTAATACTTTATGTAGATGGTTCTTCAAAGGAAAATGAGGAGGTTGACAAATAAATACTTAAAAAAATGCAACACCGGAGTTTGGAACCTGAAAGAGCTCTGGAAAAAACGTAATGCTAAACTCCTACATGGTATATATGTATGACCAGACAACAAACCTACTTTATAAAAATAAAAAAAACTCTTTTTAAATGGGCAGCTATATTGACCCATGGGGTGACCCGTGTGTCAACGGGGGGAATGATGGGACAGGTAAACAAACATTAGATGTAATTCTTATTCAAAAAAAAAAAGAAAATTTTATAGGAGCATGTAAGTACACTGCTCAGGGAAATCTTAGACCAACACGAGGGAAGTTTCCAAATCCCCAATATCCGTTTCAGGTTATACACATGGACTTGATAGAATTAAAAGGAAAAATTATGTCCGGTCATAATAGATGCATTCTCTAAATGGATTGAATTGTTCCCAACAAAACATCCTGGTACAATATCAGTAGCCAAAGCATTATGCACAGATAAATATTTTCTCCCAAGGGTGTCACCTCCACCTTCCTGTGAAACAGATTTGGACACACACAGACACTTCTGCAAACATGATTAAATCACCTATATATATAGCTAGGTGATGCATAAAATAAGCAAATATGAGATAACCTATATACATTATTCCAACATTACTCCCCCCTGTTTATCCATATCTGCGCAAACCTAACATCACTTTTAGTTAGCCACTTCACAAGATTTCCAACTGTAAGATCATGTTTACGACCACAAACACATTTACACTTGGAGGTATGTGTTGGAGACACTTACACAGATGGGACGCAGCTTGGTCCCTTCAGGTGGAATAGCTGTAGAGATGAGACGACTCCACAAAGAACCCAGGCAAGAAATACATGGCAATGACAAATCGGATATTCCCCAGTAAATGCGAGTCGTACGTCAGTGACATCAACTCAGGAGACCACCAACTGAGATCACATGACTTATTAAGGTGCTTTTGTGCTGATGTTGCTGTCAGCGTGTTACCTTTCAGCCTCAGGCTTCAGACCGTAGTTGCAAACCGCTGTTATGTCCGGTCCGGACGCAAACGGTAACTAATGAAGTGGGACACCGTTGCTATGGAACAGGCTAGAAGCCGTTTATTTCTTAGGGGGGCGTGTATGATGGGGTCAGTGTGTGTGTGTGTGCACGCGTGCTTGTGTTTGTAAGGAGAGAGCCCCCCTCTCTCCTGTGAGCGCTGGGGTGTGAGCGCGGAGCAGGGGACTGTCGGAGAACCGTAAATTAAAAATAAGGTGTCTCGCCCAAAAGTTTTGGAGTCTTTCTTAACCCACTCTGGAGGCAGAGGGTTCAGAACGGAAAAGAGAACCCCGAGGAAATCTCCCGTGCGTTTCTGACTACGGTCGGAAAAGAGAAGTCATCGCGCAGGAAAGGTTCAACACTTGGATCAAACTGTTAGTTCTGCACAACGTCTGCAAACACTTCCTCATTCAAAACTAAGAGAGAGCACATAAGACGGCCGACCAGGCCAACCCCTTATTATTACTCCCCCATGCGTCCCCTCAGGAGCGCCCAGGGCAACGCCTCCTTCCGTCGCCGCCTTGCCTCCATGACAACAGCAATCATAAAAGTCCGAAAGAGGTCCGCGGAGGGCGGAAATACTGCTACGTAGTCCTCAGAATGTCTACGTTTGATAGTTTCAGCATTGTATAGTGTAAATGCAAAAATCAGATACGGGTCACTTTTAAAGGATGATGTAAGCGGGTCCTCAAAAAAATCGGATATAGTCAGAAAATCGGATATGGGCATCAAGATCTGCAGTGTAAAGCCGGCCTTAGATCAGCTGATCAGTTGCTCCTGGATGTGCCAGGGACACGGCAGAAACTCAGAGGGGATAGAGCATTTGCCGTTGCTGGCCCCAGCTTGTGGAATGCACTCCCTATGCAGATTAGGAAGGCCCGTTCGTTGAATGATTTTAAATCCAAGTTAAAAACCCTCTTTTTCTCCCTGGCGTTTAACTCGGTGTGAGTTGATGTCTTTATTGGTCTTATGTATTTTTATTTAATTTATTGATTTTATGCAGTTTGTTTTAGTTTGTTGTTTTGTTTTATTCTGCATTGCTATGGCATTCTTGCCCTCCGCTCCGGTACTTCGGGCCTCAAGCTTGAGGAGATTGTGTGGCAAGATGGAGGTCTAACTCTCCTGTGTGACGTTTCCACAGGACAGCCACGGCCGGTGGTTCCTGCCGGGTGGCGCCAGCGCATTTTTGAATCTGTTCACTCCCTCTCCCACTCAGGTGTACGTGCGTAGCTGGTTAGTTCCCGTTTTGTGTGGCCTGGGTTGCGTAAGGATGTGAAGGGCTGGGCCGCGACTTGTGTTGCATGTCAGCGCGCCAAAGTTCACCGGCACACAAAAGCCCCCCTAGAACCTTTCCCGATCCCGGCCAAGCATTTTGACCACGTTCACGTGGACTTGGTTGGCCCACTGCCTCCCTCGAAGGGTTTCACACATTTATTAACAATGGTGGATCGGACCACCAGGTGGCCTGAGGTAGTTCCTCTGTCCTCCACTACATCTGCTGACGTGGTCGGTGCTTTTCTCTCTGCCTGGGTTGCCGGTTTTGGTCTACCGTCAGACATTACTTCAGACAGGGGCCCCCAGTTCACTTTGGAGATTTGGTCGGGAATGGCGCGATCTTTAGGGGTGCAGGTGCACCGTACTGCGGCTTATCATCCTCAAGCAAATGGGTTGTGTGAGCTTTTCCACCGTTCTCTTAAGGCTGCCCTCCGCGCGGCGCTCACAGATGACTGTTGGTTGGATTGTTTGCCTTGGGTCCTACTTGGGCTAGGTTGGATTGTTTGCCGTGGGTCCTACTTGGGCTACGCTCAGCTCCTAAGACCGACCTAGACGCATCCTCCGCTGAGTTAGTGTTTGCACAGCCGCTCTGAATTCCTGGGGAGTTTTTATTAAAGTCGTCTCCCCCGGGCCCCCGTTTACCGTCGGCTCCTGGCCCCGTGCACCACTGCGTCCCACGGTCATTTATGCCTGCATCGCTCCAGTCAGCCCAGTTTGTTTTTGTCCGACATGACGCCCACCGCTCGCCCCTTCATCCCCCTTACGATGGTCCGTTTCGTGTCCTGGAGGAGGGGGACAAATGTTTTGTCCTGGACATGGGTGGATGCAGAGACTTTGTGACAGTGGACCAGCGTTTGTGTTGACAGGCGACGCTGTGCAACCAGCTCGAGTTCCTCGCCGGGGACGTCCACCTTCCAGACCCCCAGATCTGCCACGCTCTACAAACAGCGTCCCACAGTTGGCTCCACAGGCTGCGGGTCGACATAGCCGTTTTGGCAGACTCATTAAACGCCCTTGCAGAATGGGTTTTGACAGTTGAGTTCCTTTCTGGGTGTTCGGGGGGGGGGCCTGTGTGGGGTTATCCTTGCCTCTGGGCTTCACACCCAACAGGCTTTGCAATTGCTATGGGCGTGGTCTGATTCAGTGTTCATATATAAGACGATTTGCCCGCTTTATTTGAGTTGTTGGCATATGAGTGAATAAAGCTACATGTATCGAAGTCAAGACGTGTCTTCTCATCATTGCCACACATGTAAAAAAACCACATTATCCTCTATAAAAATTCCATAGCTCCCGCTAAAACTTCCTATTACTCTGGCCTGATTCACTCAAACCGACATAGCTCTAGGACCCTTTACTCACTTCTATCTAATATGACAAAAAACCCTGATTCTCTTCCTAATCATCTCTCACCTGAATTTTGTAACGCTTTAATGTCCTTCTTTTCCATGGCGCCCCCCGAGGCGGACGTGTTTGCTCGCGCTGCTCCAGCATGCCGTTTTTTTGTTATTTTTTGCGTATTTATTGTGTTTACTGCGCTGCACAGATGCCATGCAGGACTGGCATACAACAGGCAGACACTGCTTAACATTGCAGACCTGCATCATATTGGATTTAACGGATTTATACCTCCGGACCTGCAATTCATTGTGCGCCCTAATGACCACCGCCGCCACAGCCATCGGGATCCTCCCGGAGCGCCGGCCTCCTGCGAACCAGCTGACCCGAGGAGAGTGCTTCAGAGACGGCGCCGCAAGAGAGGGAAGAGGGGGGGGCTCCACGCTCGGCTAAAAGCCCGTACAACCCGACCCCCGCTACCCAGCCTCCTGCTAGCCAACGTGCGGTCTCTGGACAACAAACTGGACGAACTAAGAGCCAGGACGACGACACAGCGGGAAATAAGAGAGTGCTGCGCTCTGATCTTCACCGAAACGTGGCTCTCAGAAAACGTCCCAGATTCCGCTCTGCAGCTACAGACGCACTCCATTCATCGGGGAGACCGGACAGCAGCCTCCGGTAGAGCGAAGGGGGGCGGCGTGTGTGTGTTTATCAACAACAGTGGTGTGGGGACGTACGGACTGTCCACCAGCACTGTTCTCCTGATGTGGAGTTTTTGTTGCTAAAGTGCCGTCCCTACTACCTGCCAAGGGAGTTTACAGCCGTGTTTTTAGCTGCTGTTTACATTTCCCCGTGAGCCAACACTGCAGCGGCTCTCGGCGAGCTATATGACGTCATCAGCGCTCTAGAGACGGCTCACCCTGATGCTGTTTTTATTGCTGCGGGCGACTTTAATCAGTGCAATCTCTGGACCGTATTTCCCAGATATTACCAGCATGTTAACATTCCCACTCGTGACAAGAACATCTTGGACCATGTTTACACAAACATAAAGGGTGCATACAGGGCCGCCCCCCGCCCCCACTTTGGACACTCTGACCACATCTCTTTGTTTCTGTACCCAGCCTACAGACAAAGACTCAAACAATCTAATCCAGTCACCAAACAGGTTCAGCTCTGGACCCCTGAGACTGAGAGCACATTGCAGGACTGTTTCATGACAACAGACTGGGATGTGTTCAAAGCTGCAGGCACTCTGGAGGACTCTTCTGTCAGCATACAGGATTATGCTGACTATGTGACTGGATACATCAGCACTTGTGTGGAGAACATTGTGCCCACCATCCAAGTCAGGAAGTTTCCTAATCAGAAGCCCTGGATAAACAGCCATGTACGTCACATGCTGCGTGCTCGCTCCACTGCATTTACATCTGGCAATGAGTCCGAGTACAAAGCTGCGAAGTACGGCCTGAGAAAGGCCATCACAGCAGCAAAGAGGCAGTACAGAGAGAAGCTGGATGGCTTCTATTCTACTGCTGACTCTGGCCGCATGTGG
>CM074488.1:57365600-57408477 GCA_037389245.1 Oryzias sinensis
TGGTCTCCCGGCGCGGCGGGGGGGGGCTCCTCTCCTGGTTGGGCTGGGGCGGCGCTCTCTCTCCCTCCGTGCTTCCCTGCTCTCTGGCTCTGGGGGCCTTGCGGCGGTCCTGCTGGCCCTGGCCTGGGTGGCGGGCTTGGTCGCCCGGGCGGCGGTTGTTCCCTACCGGTTCCCGTGTGGCGTTGGGGGGATTCCGGCTGCCGCTGCTGCTGCGGTGGGGGTCTTGGGGTGGGGATGGCTGGGCACTCTCCCTCCTTCTTTCCACGTTCCACCACCCATTTTAGAAGAACATAAACACTCACCTGAGCACAGGGGGGTATTCCAGAAAGCAGGTTATGCTAGCTCTCACGGTAAGTTTGAGGCTAAGGAAGTTGATAACCTCAGTTTTCCGTTCCAGAAATGGAGGTATGTTTCAGGGTAGGTCAAGTTGCCATGGCAACTCATGCTCTGAACATAACCTGGTCGGGAGCAGGTTTAGTTGAAGGTTAGTTTGTTTACAGAGAGGTGAAGCAGCATGGCGTGTCCATTTGAAGATGATTTAGTGGATGAAGAAGCTCAGATAGTACTTTTTCTACCGTGAGAGGGTGATAAGACCACATATGGATGCTGGAAATATTATTTTTTTACTTTGATCTAACTTAATTATTTGTTTCAGTTAAAATAAATCAATTTTTTGTAAGTCGGTTTAAAAATTGCACGTAGTTTACAGACGGTTATTTTACTTTCATTCAAAGTAATTCAATTAAGAAGGTGTAACTTTGGTGGTGCTGTTAGATCAGCACCGCAAAGGATTGTGGGATATCATTCCCTCTGCCTGTCTGGACGGATTTGGGTTTAGGTGTGGGTTTTTGACCAAATGTGTTTAGTTGTTTAGCTGTTTTACTGTGTTTTGCCATGCTTCGCCGAGTTATTTTGCCGTACTGAGCTAACGTCTCTGCACCATGAGTGAGAGTGAAGGAGAGGATGATGAGTTTATATAGCACCCCTACGGCCTAGCATTGTAATGACAATCATGGTATATTCTTTAACGGATTTTTGCAATCCGTGCATTATTCCCCCCGTCTTTTTTTATTGTTATAAAAATGAGTATATCTGCCGGCTCAAACTTAGGCATTTGAGAGTTCAAGAAATGTAATTAATTAAGATGGAAAACAATATTAATTGAATTGGAGTAATATGACATTTAGTCAGATAAATAAGTAAATTTGAGTTGTATAAACAATTATTGAGTTTTATAGACCTAAGAAATTAGGTTGAATAAATATAACTCAATTTTTTGTTACCAATAGAAGTAATTCATTTAAGTTGGCAAAATTGGATGAGTTATATATGTATGTGCGTCACAAGGAAAATGGAAATAAGATCAGAAACTTGTGCGTTTACTTTGTCTGCTCTTTTTCTACACGCAGAAACTCTTTTTTTGATCATGCAGCCGTGTTACTTTTTTGATGGACGTGTAATCTTCATACGCCGTCATTAAAACCTCAGACTCCGTCTCACTGAAGTACAGCGTTTTCTTTTTTTCACCACGCGTTTCCATGGTGACTCCAGAAATCGGCGATCCATTGAGAATGTCTTTATGTACCTGCCGTGCACGCCCATTAACCCAGGGTTACCAAGTCGAGCGTAATTACGCCAACTCATATTCGGTCTTTTGGAACCGACATACCCCGAGTAAGCAAGTTCAGGCGGATTTCAGCCAGAGTTCAGGCTTAAAGTCAGGCTAGTTTAAGCATGCTTCCCCCCAGGTGTTAGCTCACCTTTGCACTAACAGTCTGCATGACGGAATGACTGAAATATTTCACACTAGTTGGTTTTAAGGCATAAGTATGCGTGTGAACACTATCTGTTTTGTATATATGTCGACAGGTGGACATTTTTTGCAGCTAGCAGGTGTGTTTATAACATTTGAGTGTGTGTGTGGACAGGCTCCGCCCTTATTGTACTACATTTGAACCTTACCATAATGATTAACAACCAGTAAACTTGTTGCTTTATGCTGCTTCATGGTCTTATCCCCCTTCCCCTCCTATTATCACCCCCTACCCCCCCTCTCTCTATCGTCCCTCTCTCTTCTTCCCCTCTTTCCTTTTCCGTCCGGTCCAACACCAAAGATTTTCAGACATGATTGAAATTAATAAAGTTTGGCCTCAATTACAAAAGGGGTTTATCCAGACATACCTTTGGTTTGTCAGAAGATTCATAACCCCTATTGTTAAAGTAAAATATGTCCAACCCAAGAGGCCCTCAGCTCTCATCTGACTGCCCAGCTGTTGGACAGGACAAGTTAAAAAAAGAAAAAAAAAAAAAAAACATACGGTGAACTCTGACTCAGATGAAGAAGTCGTTCAGATTCTGAGCCATTATGGTAAAATTTCAAAAGTTAAAGTGATTACAGAGTCTGACTTGGTTTTTGCATAGATGATTATCATTGAGTTCACTGCAAATTTTGTCAATTTACCTAAGATTATTAAACTTAAAACTAGCTGTAAAATCTTATTGATCTTAATTTTAGATAAAAACAGCAGCATGTGTAAGATTATTAAACTTGTTTTAAGAAAAATATGCATTACCTGTCTTGATCAGTTTGTAAATCTAGAAACTAGTCTGTTTTTTACATGCAAAACAAGAAAAAAACACTGCAAGCCTGATTTAAGGACAGGAGAACGTCCTAATTTAAGTTTATTAAACTTGTTTTAAGAAAAAAATGTGCATTACCTTTCTTGATCAGTTTGTAAATTTAGATATTAATCATTTTTCATGCAAAACAAGAAAAAATACTGCAGGCCTGATTTAAGCACAGGTTAAGGTCTTAATTTAAGTTCATTTTAGATGATACAACATTATCTGATATCCAAAAATGTATTTGAATACTGATGTTTAATAGCTCATCCAATATTAAAAGGATAAACAATGGATACATATTTTTTGTTTTTTACTGCAATATCATCATCAATATTATATTTAATCAAAATACTGATTTTGAAACGATGATAACCAAGCATGTTTTCAGCATTGTAGAAAATGTATGTTTTAATATCTTATTCTTTATTATGTTACAGCTTTATCCTTAGTGTGAAGTGAACTTATTTTGAACCATCCAGATTTATGGTCGTTTGACATTCCTTTTTGCTTTATGGTTGCAGCATCCTGTGAAGACATAGGATGTTCTTTGTGCAAACTTAGGTGTTTTTCATAGGTGCCATAAATATGCCATGGGCGATATCCGTACCATCTGGGTTGAAGATTCTTCCCCTGGGAAAGTGTGAAGATTCGTGTTCTCATGTGGAGGTTGAAGCTGACCTTTGCTCTGGATACCGGTAAAAGGAACCTTGAGTTGTCCAGGAATGATTTACTCTGACCAGATGGGGACTCTCTTGATCATCGGACTGTGTGCGCCGGTGAAATGGGCCCCCGAGAGGCGGAGCGGATCCGAAGCTGGCAATCGTCAGCTATTGGCCAGAGGAAGCAGGCGGGCTATCAGCTGACGAATCAGAGCGACCAGGGGCGGAGGACCAGCGACCATGATCTTTCCGGAAGGCGGAGATTCAAACACATCTTAAAAAGACTGTTTTCAAACTTTTCCATTGTTCTTAGGAAAATCTACGAGTAATTCGCATGTAACTTGTGCGTCAGTAGATCTTTACTTGAGAATCCAGATATATCTGCATTAATGTTTTAATCTGTGCTTTAGAACTATTGTCAGGGAAATAAACTCCGTGTATTTTTAAACCGGTTGAATCCTTGTTTGTTTTACCACTCTCGACTATCGAACACGCATGGATGGAAAGACCTCAAAAACAGACGAATCTCTTTCCTTCAGCATTTATAAACGTAAGCAAGATTAGGTATAGCTATTTCATAAGCAAGAAGGTCTCTGTTAAAACAGTGTTTCATAAACCTGGCTTCAATACAATGTATTCTGTATTGTCAACAATACATTGTTTACCACAAAATGTTTTGTGTAGGTCCAAAAGTAAGTATTGTTTTATTTGCAGATATGATAATTAGAGACCTTTCACATACATATTTGCTAATATTGAGAACAAGCCACTTCACTCTAACAGCATGGTTACCTGAATTAAATTTAAATTATAAACAGTACTTTGCAATCCACAGATGAGGCAATCATAATTCTGCTGCCCTTGGTTTGGGCAATACCATATCAAGATTTTGTGCAAAGATCTATTTTGAATCGAAAATTGTACAAATCAGACGATGATTATCTTCCTTAATCAAATAAATTATTTTTTATATCAAACAAAGTATAAGTAGAATAGTAGATCTTTTAAAATATGTATTTGTCATGTATTGTCGTAATTTTTCAGTGGAAAATTCCAGCACAAGCGAGAATGGAAAAGTCCATTGTGACCAGAGGAAGGGGGATTAATATCTTCAGAAGACTTGCTTAAGCTAAACTGATAGAGCAAACAGGTTATATGCTGTTTTATAACATATATATTTTCATAATGATGTGTAACACAAAAAATTAATTCTATTTATTGCATTTTTGGGATACCCTTTGAGAATTTTCATATTGTGACCGACCCAGCGCCATCTTGTCACATTTGCGACGTACATCTGATGAACCAGAACATGACGAGGACGAACAGGAAAAACAAATTAGGAATATAATATTCGGTGGACAAGATAAAAGGAGGTAAGCTATATTAAATTATATGACATAGAATAAATCACCATTACTCCCCACGCAGCTGGTAAATATTATAAAGTGGGTTTAAACATCTTGAGAAGCAGGCTAACGGAGCAACTAGCTAGCTTGCGCTAGCACTATTTTAGCTACTTCGTCACTTTTTTGTAAGTATGCAGTATATTTCATAAATATACTTTAAAATACAATTAATGATATTTTGGTTCTGTTTAAATGTGTCAAATTTAATTTTTGTTTAGTTAAAATGTATTTCAGTGTTAAGAAGAAAGTAGTAGTAAGCTAACTTGAGTTATTGCTAGCCCAATACTGCTCAACTGTAACTCACTTTTATGCTAGGCTTGCCAGATTGGGCAGTTTCCCACCCAAATCGGCCAGTTTGAAAGACTGTTTGTCATGTATGCTTGATGATCTTAATGTTTGAATGAAAACTTGCTGTTATTAAAAATTGTGATTTTAACATTTTTTAAGTTTGTGAGTTACTATTGTTGGCAGAAATTAAAATACAATTTGTGATCACTTCTAGTGAATAAGGATAGTATGCAAGTACAAACCAGGCATTATAAAATTCTGCAGGAAATGTACAAAAAGTAGAAGCCCATTGTAGCTGATGTACCAGTTTTTTTATCTGGAGTTTCAGGTCATAAGAGAGGATACCAGAGCTCCATCCATCGTGGATGTTTATCCAGAGAATTGCATCATGTACGTATTATGTAAAAAGTATAAAGTAAAATTTTAAATGTCTATATATTTTTCACTACTTGGTTTGTCATTGCAGGTGCTTGGAGAAATGCATAGAGTCCTTGCTCTCCACAATGATGAATTCTTTGAGGAAGTCAGAATAAGATGGGAGGATTGCTGCGCCAAGGTCATTTTACTGAGTATGAAAGAAGGCAATAAAGCCCCCAATCAACAGGGATAAAAGTAAGTTTGCCTTTTTGATACATGTAGTTAGATGCATGAATGCTTCTTCTCAAAAAACACTTTGTTCTATGTGTTTCTTCTTCAAGAAGAACAATTCAATTTATTGTGTTTCAGTGGAAGCCAACTTTGCTCTGGTGAAGGCCCTTCCCATTCTCTTTCCCTCGGTGGCACCTCCATCAAAGAAACTGGGATGTTCTAGTGAAGCTTTACTGCATGTTCAGGAGGTAAATTTTTATTTTTGCCCTAAGCAGATACATAAAGAAATCACTACATTGGAGATACTAAAGTAAAAATGTTTTTTTCTGCTTTATAGTCAACAGAAGATCCAAACGTCTTCATCCAGAAGAGAGGCCTGTCAAGTCCAGTCTTGGTGTTCGATGGCAGCAGATGAATCGTTGCTATTGGTTTGATGCCAGTGACGTTTGAAAAAGAAAAGCTTCACCAGGGTCTGATTTTCTAAATGGCATATTATTACACACTACATCTGACCTACACAAATTGCGTGGCCACCCTTCTGTCATTCAGACAGATCCTCCAGGATACAATTCACAAGCGGGACATCACCACCACATGAAAGAGCATTAAAGTAAAGAATTTGTTGGAAGATAAACTGCTTTTGCAGTTCAATGTTTATGTCTGTTCTTTAGATGAGTATTCTAATTGTGTTGTTAAAGAAACTGTTGTATTCCTAGAAAATTTGGGTACATTTGTAACACAAATCTCAGTTTGTAAGTTGAATAAAAGAATCGAAAAGTGAATTTGTTTTCATTCTTTTTAGTATTGAAACAAGAAAAAATATCTTTTGCAACTGCTTGTTTCAAGATTTATTTTATAAATTTTAGTGGGCAATAAATTTTAATCAAGCTCCTATATCCTAGTTTCTAGTTTTTTTGTCTTAAATTACTGCTTAAAATAAGTGTTTTTGCCTAATTTCAAGATTTAACCAATTTACTATGGCTTAGATATTTTTACTTAAATCAAGACATTTTGTTAATTAAAATTTACTAGCTGCACTGGCAGATAATTTGACTTATTTCTAGTCAATTTCTACTAAAAACAAGTACTTTTTTCTAGAATTAAGATGGTGGTTTTTTGCAGTGTTTGATTCAGTAAGTGCGTTGATTGACTTAGATATTTTGAACGAAACTTCTGTGGTGGTTGTAAACTCTAGCTGTGCGAGATGTCTGTACGATTTTGTGAAAATTGCTCTTACAAAAGTTTCCATTTCCCATGTTGTCGAAAAAACACGTGTTCACCAAAAAATGGCCCCCAAGCTGTAGGTCGTGTGGCCCTAATGATTTCAAAACTTCTTTGGGATATCTCCAACACGGGTGTTTTGGTTTCGTCACTTTATTTCGTAATATTTGGCCCCATAAACGATTTTCGGCCCAGTCTTTTATTTTGCGGGAACGCTCGCTATGATCATCTTGGGGGGTAATGTTCTCTTTGCCGAAAAATTCATTTTCAATTTATCCTAGGTGTGTGCTAATGTTGGTGACTTTTCGGGTATGTGGCGGGGGTCAAATTTTTGATCAACGGATCCGTTAGAAATGTGTGTGTATTTTTTTTTGGATACACAGTTGTCATGTCATTTTGTGCTTTGGGCGACCTTTGACCTGTTTTTTTGACGTTTTGAACCTTTTCGAGTTTTTGACCCTTGTAGGAGGTACAATATGGTCCTTGCAATCTGTTACTGCTGCAGCCCATAATTAACAAAACCCACCAGTATAAGACTGCTGAGGACCAAGAAGGGATATAAGACAAACAAACCAACCAGCGCAGCTCCAACTCAAAACTCTTATGGTTCTTTTCTGTTTCCGGGTTACAGCACGGACGTATACAACTATCTTCAACTGACTTATAAAGTTGATTTTCTCTAAAAAAGAAGGCTGACCATGGCCTCTAGGAAAAACCAGGACTACGAAGACCTTAAAAACTCTCTTGATGATATCCAACATGCATTGTATCCCTTTATGGAACAAGTGAATGCTAAGCTAACTCCGCTCTTAGTGCTAACGGAAGAATTCCAGAGGCTCCGCACTAAAAACAAGCAACGAGAAAACCGTGTCGACATTCTGGAGAAAAGACTGGACGATGTGGAACAAAAAGTAAGGATGAATAATGTCATTCTCACTGGAGTACCGATCAAACCTCGGGCAATCAATCAATCACACTTTTATTTCAGACTCAGATGTGGTCCATAGAAAAAAAGATACAAGTACAGTATACATAATAAATGAAACAAATGAAGTTGGAGCTAGCATTGCTAATGCTAATAGCGCTAGCAGTCCCTCTCAAACGGAGAGCGGTTGAGAGTCTCTGGAACACCAAGTAGAATCATTTCTCATGTCTAAAGGGATTTCCCTGGATCTCAATACCATCGAGACCTGCCACCCGCTCCCCAGGAGAAAGGAGACGGATAAACCAGAGATCCTCATTAGGTTTGTGAATAAAAAAAACAAGCTAGCTCTGATGAATCAAAGGAAGAATCTAAAGGGATCTGCTGCTTATCTGAACAACAATCTGACCAGAAGGAATGCTGAAATCTCCAAACACGCCAGGCTTCTCAGGAAGCGTAAGCAGATTGAGAACACTTGGGTTAAAGGCTGCAGGATTTACGTCAAACCACTCTGCACACCGGACCGGTCCAAGGTTCTGGTCGTGAACACCATGAAGGACTTTGAGAAGTGCTTGATTACGGTTGTCTGAAACAACATGCAGTAACAAATCAAAGAGCCAAATAATTTCAAGAAATATGACGCATAGATTCACCATTTTTTTTTCCAAAAGTCTGAAGTAACCTGATTATCACCAAAGTTCTGACCTGCAGAAATCTTGACCTCAACTCTTGGGCGCCGCTGATATCAGCTGAAGAAGGATATGGACCTGAATCTAATGTCTGCAGACATAACATCAAAGAGAACTATAAACTCTATTTAAACTCAGAAGAACGGCGTTCAGCAGAATAAGAAATGCCAACCTTGGACAATCGACAGAATATGGACCCTTTTTTATTTTCCCTTACAGCATTACTTTAGCATTAAATTGATTGACTTTTAATTATATTACTTCACCTGCTCCAAAAAAATTGACAAGTTGATTCATGATTTTTCCTAATGAAACATAATTTTGCTATGAAAACTCCTGAAACAGTGTTGTGTCTATTTTACTGATATAGTATTATTTTTAATCGTATCAATGACTTTTATAAGTAACATAATCTTCATATATTTTGGATACTTCATTGCCATGTTGATTTCTAAAAGTTATTTTTTACATAATAATTGAAGTAATTCATCTTTGTCATGTGCTTTATTGATATTTCAAGATTCGTAATTCTGTCTGATAAAAGCTAGGAACCAGATAATGATAAATCATTATTATTATTCCCTTCGTCGGATAAATACAGTGTATATATAAAATCATGTAATACAATGGTTACGGTAGAACAGGAGAGGGATTATATAAGTTTGCTTCCTTCCACTCCCTTTCAAGCAATATTTATTAATAAGTCTAATTATCCTAAGTTTGATTAGTTATTGCACGCATGTATAACTGATGATTGTATTTTTTGTGTATTCTTATTTGTTGCTTGAAATAAACCATTTCAAATCAAAAATCAAAAACACAACTGGTGGTGAGCAGAATGCAGCAAGACATAACAGTTGCACATCTCCTCAGTAAGCTTCTACCTGAACAGCGTGCTGATTTCCGCAGACACCAGTTCAATCAGGCAGGAACCAGCCACACCTTAATTGACCTGTCAGAGTAGTTATGCTATGAGTCCTGGTGTCAAGGGTTCGACAACCAAACCACTCCAAAGACTTCCAGAAACAGGCCAAGTATGAAGAACGAGACTCGTACAGCCAAACAAAGTCTGATGGTCCTCCATGGTGCTGGTGAGTCAAACCCAACGTTGTCATCTAAAGCTAGTTGCATTAAAGAGATGATTAAGAACAAAGTGTACTGCACCTACTGTGACAGCAATGAACATTATCTCAGTCGGTGTGGTGAAATTGCCAAACTCTCCATAGAGCAGCTAAAAGACTGAATACAAGTCAATAGGCGTTGCTGGCGATGTGCAAGAACCCACCTTGCTGCTCAGTGCACATTAAAGAAACCTTGCAGCTTGTGTAATGGAAGGCACCTCCTGCCCTTCATGAGATCAATGCAAAGACTGAAAGAGTTCCTCATGAAGTAGCTAAACAAAAAAGGTGCTTAACCAGCTCTGCTTCCAACACCATCTACTTAGATCGACCAAGAGCAGGAAGCTGAGTCACGCTGAAAGTGGACGGACCCTGAGCGCCTTCGCAATTCAGGATGATGGGTCTGAAAAGTCCATGCTGCTACAATCAGCAGCCAAGGCTCTGGGCATTAAGGGGACACCTGAAGGTCTCCCTCTCTGCACAGTCAGACATGATATTCAGGTCCTGCATGGATGGTGTGCTGGGCAAGGCTGTGATGGTTAGCTGTAAAGGCACCCTCAATCTTGTAGTTCAGGCACCTATGTGGTCTTCTTATCCCTGCTCTTAAAGATGTAGACCGTTCCTTCTTGTCAAGTCTGACCAGCCAGACCTTATCATACCAATTAAAGCCCATCAAATTTGCCCCCAGCCCAGCAGCAGTTCACACCAGACTTGCGTGCACCCTCAAGGCCCAGCTCACTTGACGGGGCGGCCTAACAATTCAGGGCAGTGCCTGTGTACCAAAGGTTAAAGAGCTTTACAAGAATGTGGAGAGGCTCTGGCAGATTTAATTACATTTCGCCTATTATTCCTTGTGCTATCTTAGATGACCCCCCCCCCCCTTCCATTGACGTGTTCTCCCTACCATGACAAAGGTGGATAAAGGTGGAGAGGATTTCATGTAATCCATGGACACCAGTGAAGATCACAAATCACTGAAGAAAAAAGGTGCAGCACACTGTCTAGTGGGGTCTAGATGACCCCACTCCCAATGTTGACTTGCCTAGTATAGCACAAGGGTTACAAGAAGTTTATTGTCATGATGACATTCTCAGTCAGATTCCTTGGTTTTATGTCATTGATTTTTATTTACAGCGGGCCAGTTTGTGTTATTTATGTAGTGATAAGAGAGATTTTTTGTTGTTTGCAGACCAGCTTGGATGAATCAGCAATGGAATAAATTCAGAACATCTGCCAAGTGGAGTCACATCTCTTTTTCCTCCTCCCTGTGTCCTTACAGACACCCCATCTTGTTTCATGTTAAACTCCTACCCGAATCAGCGATACAGTCCTCCATCCTCACAGTCCTCCATAACCTACGTTTTTCTCATCCTTCAAGGAGTTCAGCTTCTTTACTGACCTCAGAGCCTGCAGTCTGCAGTCTTTATTCAGGAGAAAATCCCACAGATGAAGGAATCTTGAACCCTGTAGGTCGTTCCCGCTCAGATCTAGTTCTGTCAGATTAGACAGGTTTTTCTTCAGAGCTGAGACCAGAACTTCACAGCTGATCTCTGACAAACTGCAGTCCTTCAACCTGCAATCAGACAGAAAAGTGTGTTCAGGAGGAGTGATGCAGCTGAAGGTCTTCCTGGGTTTGAGTTCAGAGAAACCAGTCCCATTAGCTGCATAACCATCAGAGTTCATTCAATATATGAACTTATTTGACAATAAATCCTTGGTGTTACAGCAGGCACACAATCATGTGCTGGAGGTTACCACTAATGTTCCATACAGCTGTCAATGCAAATGAAGGGTGAGCAAGAGTTTTAAAAGAAAATGAAAGCATAAAAGATAAACACTGATATCAGATGCAATATTTAGGCATACTTCAGTTTTAGTCATCAACCAAAAAAAAAAAAGGTCTTGATCGTTGACGTCATTGTGGAAGGTAGCAGAAAATGTGCATCCCAGGCCACTGCTCCCAGGACACACCCTGCTGTTCACCCTTTATCTCATTTGTCCACTTCTTTAGTTGACTTTGACTTTCTAATGTCCATTTCTTTGCTGTTTTGGCACTTGGCAATATACTTCCTTACCAAAGGTATTGTAATTTGGACGTTTTGCTCAAAAAACATCCACAAAAGGAAACCAATGGTAAATCTCACTAAAACTTTGGGACATGTTGCAGAATGGTTGGAACAGTCCAGTTAAATCTCAATGTAAACAATACAGTTGCTATCTTCTTTTCCAAAACAAACCGTAAAAAATGTTCTGGTGGATGTTTTTGTGGCAGGAAAGAAAATAAGGTAAGGTAAGTTAAGGTAAACTTTATTGTCCTCAGAGAGTAAATTTGTTCTAGGCCACAGAGCTGCAAACTGTTATAACATACTTCAACGTTCACACATCACATACATGCTAAAAGAGGTTAAAGCAATTACATAGTAAATAGATAATAAGAGAGTATACAGATTTACGACCCAGGTCCGACCCACACAGTCAATAACATGTATAGAAAAAAGTAAAAACTTTGTAAAATGTTACATACGATCCCTTAAAACCACATTGCTTAAAGTTTTTTTTTTTTTGTAAAATCCAGTTACTATTCGCAACACAAAACTCTCCATAAAAGACAACAACTATTAAAACTAGGACTGGAGTCCAACATAATTAATACATAAACTCCTTACAAGTGGCAATAACAATTTAGTTATCTCTTGGGCAGCTGCTCTACAAAGATTTCCCTCTGCAAATACAACTAATCAAGATTTCAATGTCGATCTGATAAACCCCAGCAAACATAAAGCAACCAATGACCTTATCAGCAGAATGTATGCTATGAGTTTATATCCAACCATAACAAGACCCAGCAGAATCATTACTCAAAGTGCTCCTATTATTGATAACATATTTAAAAATAATATAGAATATACTCATATGAGTGGACTAATGATATGTGACATAACTGATCATTTACCAGTTTTTGCACTATTTGAAAAGATGTGGACATCCCTTATATGTTTTTTTTTAGAATTATTTAGCTGATAAGAACTGCCCAATTTATAAATGGAAGAACAAATTTGCCAAATGCCCTTGGTTAACCACCAGTCTACAAAATGCTTGTAAAAAGAAAAATAACCTCTATAAAAAAATCTTAAAACAGAGGACAAGAGAAACTGAGCAAAGATATAAGACATATAAAGATAAACTAACTGAAATAGCACGGTACAATGAAAAAAAGTGTACTTCAGTAATCTACTGAATGAAAACAAAAACAAAGTAAAGTGAGCATGGGAAATATTAAATAACATCATTAAAAATAGGACAACTTTTGGGGACTTCCGGTTAGGTGAGCATGGTGTAGTGACATTGTTTTCCTATCCCGCATTACATTACCTTATTAACGCACAGAAACGGCTTTTCTTCTCGTATTGAGTGTTTTCTCCTAAACCTCTGTCACCCCTACTGGACCTAATCATGCCACCAAAATATGCCAAATCGACCGACAAAACCACGGAGCTGGAAACACTGGCAGCTGTTAGCAGAGGCGACATAATAGCATTGCTAACTGAGCACCGAGCAACGTTGGTAGCCGAGCTGAAAACAACTTTTTTGACGAAGTTAACAGCAAACTGGATGGACTCCAAAAAGAATCGGACAGCCACAGTGAGCGCCTAACCTCACTTGAAGAGAATGCTGATGTAATCGACCAACACGTGGCTAGCCTTGAAGCTACATGCTCCATGCTAAAGTCTGCTAACGAGAAGTTAAAAGCTAAGTTGGTGGATGTGGAAGGAAGACACAGACGTCTCAACGCACGCTTGGTGGGCCTGCCAGAGGGGATCGAAGGTCCCCAGCCATCCAGGTTCATTTCGCAGCTACTTCAGGACGCCTTTGGCCAGGAAGTTTTCCCCACTCCACCGGAATTAGACCGAGCCCATCGCAGCTTACTTCCCAAACCGGGCCCCGGGGAGAGACCGCTGCCTGTCATCATATGTTTCCACCGGTACCAAAAAAGGGGCTGCTGATTCGGGAAGCCAGAACATGAAGAGGGTGAAATACCAGGAAATGGCTTTCCGAGTATATGAAGACTACAGCCCCGAGGTGATGGAACAGAGGAAAGTTTATAAAACTGTGATGTCAGACATGTATCAGAGAGGCTTACGGCCCTCTTTGCTCTATCCAGCACTTGGACGAGATTGAACTGTCTACTTCAGGTGAAGTATGGAGCTGCTCTAATGCCAAATCATTAGCGTGTGTAGCTAAGCTTGAAGCTCCATGCTTCATGCTACAATCTGCCAACAATAATAAGTTGTTTACAATGGGTATTTCATAAATACTCTTTAAGATATGATGTCTATTCCTTACTTGCTGTTTCTGTGTTTTTTTAAGTTTATTTACCCTGTATTGTTAAACTTTACTTTAATATATTTTTTAATAGTTTAATTTACTATTCAAGTATTTGTAGGATAGGTAGGTTTAGTATGGTAGGTTTGCATCTAGATAAGGTATGTGTGCTGCAGACATTTGCAGCTAGTTTCACATGTTTTTTTTTGTTTTTGTTTTCTTGTCTGTTTGTTGTTGTTGTTTTTTTAGGGGGGGGGCTGTTTGGGGTTTGCTGTCAATGTTTCCAGTTTGAAAGTTTTATAAATGGTCTGGTGATTATTTCATCCCTCCCTAGCAACACAAGTTGTAATGGCTGGTTCCATGAACATTATCACCTGGTATGTAAAGGGCTTAAATCCCTTAAATCCCCCCATTAAAAGAAAGAAGGCTCTGACACACTTAATAAATTCGGATATAATCTTCCTACAAGAAATTCATCTCAAAATCTTGGTTCAAAACCAGTTGAAATGTGGCTGGGTGGGGCAGCTTTTTCACTCATCCTTTCAAGGGAAAGCTAGAGGGACTGCAATACTTATAAGAAAAAATATCTCTTTTACATGCTCCTCTGTCCTTGCTGATCCGGCTGGCAGATACATCATAGTTACTGGCTCACTTTATAAACTTGGTCTTATTTTGGTCAATATTTATGCTCCTAATTGCGATGATCCTTCCTTTTTCTCACGGATTTTTGGTCAGATACCGTGCCTTAACACACATTTCGGTAACGCATTCTTTACAGTACAGTACTTACAGTGTACTTAAGTGGTATTTACATGGTACTTTTTATGGAATTTACTGGGTACTTACAGTGTTTACATGGTACTTTCCATGGGACTTTACTGGATACTTACATGGTATTTTTTTTGTTTACTCTGTACTTACATGGTACTTACCGTGTATTTATATGGTACTATTTGGTTCATACCTATGTGGTACATACTGGGTATTTATAATATTCTTTATTATTGGTACTTACCACATGTAAGAAAAAGGTAAGAACAAATAAAGTACCTTAACCTTTAGGTCTGCACTCGCTGCATGTTTCATGGTATTTACCATGAATTTACCACAGAAACTACCCCTTAAGTACAGTGATCCCTCGCTATATCACGGTTTACTTTTCACGGTTTCGCTACTTCACGGATTTGCATCGTGCATTGTTAGGTTGAAGGGGTGGGGGGTTTAGCCTGCGATGCGTCTTGGGGGCGGAGCTACTTGGCAGTGGTACCCCTCCCATGGTTGCCGTATGGAGTGGGCCCCCCCTCTTTCTGTTTTATTTGCACCTTAGTCATGTAGGGCCCTTGGTAGGGGGGGTGCTTGGACATCACTGCCAGCAAGCAGCAGATGTCCTCCTAGCACCCTACCCGCCAATTTTAACTGCACCTTAGACATTTAGGGCCCCTTGGTGGGGAGGGGGAGGGGACATCACTGTGAGTAATCAGGAGATGTCCCCACAGTGCCCTACCTGCCAATTCTAACTGCACCCCCCCTTAGTAAACACACCACTGTCCCCTCAAAATATACATTCCAACATAAAACACACACACATACACACACACACCCTAACAAACACACATACATGCACACACATTTTGCAAGGAAGGTGGGACCTACGACCATCTGCCCCCCCCCAGCGCCGGCCCTAGAAGAGCTCTGGTCAGGCCTCGACGGGGCCGAGGCAGCCAACCGGCCTGGGCAACTGCCGATTGCCTCAGCGGAGATCCCGACCCTGGCTACGGCTGCCGTGTTCCCTGGGTGCCGGTCTCCTGGGCCCGGCAGTAGTTTCTCCACTCGGGGGGGGGGGGGGTGTTTCACATTACACCTGAGCCGGGGGGTGTCCCTGGGAGTGGGTCCTGGTCCTTGCCCCTGGGCGCTGGGCCCCGCCAAACTTCCAACAGTGGCCGAGCCTGGTCGGGCCATGTTTACAACACCCCTTGTGGGCTCCCATTTTTGGGGGTGGGGGTGGCTGGCCCCTGCCTTGCTCCTCCCTGGACCAACCGTGGGTGGCTGCCTGGAGTGCCGAGCGGGTCTCCCTTGGGGGGTCCTGGCTTCGTACCTGGGGTTGGGGCGGGGGGATGCCCGGAACTCCTGGGTGGTGATGGGGTGCTCGTCTGGGGCTGTGGATGCCCTTCTCGGGTGGGGCCCTGCGTTGGGCTCTTCCGGCGCGGCAGGGGGGCTGCTTTCCTTGTTGGGCTGGGGCGCCGCTCTATTTCCCCCGTGCTTCCCTGCTCTCTGGCTCTGGGGGCCTCGCGGCGGTCCTGCTGGTCCTGGCCT
This sequence comes from Oryzias sinensis, assembly GCA_037389245.1. Taxonomy (NCBI): domain Eukaryota; kingdom Metazoa; phylum Chordata; class Actinopteri; order Beloniformes; family Adrianichthyidae; genus Oryzias; species Oryzias sinensis. The sequence continues at coordinate 57,381,756 of CM074488.1, forward strand.
GGGTGGCGGATTTGGTCGCCCGGGGGGCAGTTGTTCCCTGCCTGCTGCCTTGTAGCGTTGGGGGGTTCCGGCTGCTGCTGCGGCTGGGGTCTGGGTGTGGGGGTGGCTGGGCACTCTCCCTCCTTCTTTTCACGTTCCACCATCCATTTTAGAAGAACATAAACACTCACCTGAGCACAGGTGTTAGCTCACCTTTGCACTAATAGTTTGCATGATTGAATGACTGAAATATGTCACACTAGTTGGTTTTAAGGCATAAGTATGCGTGTGAACACTATCTGTTTTGTGTACATGTCGACAGGTGGACATTTTTGCAGCTAGCAGGTATGTTGATAACATTTCAGTGTGTGTGTGGACAGGCCCCGCCCTTTTTGTACTAGATTTGAACCTTACCGTGATGATAAACAACCAGTAAACCTGTTGCTCTATGCTGCTTCATGGTCTTATCCCCCCCCTTTCCCACTATCAAGCGCCTCCCCCCCTCCCTCTCTAACATCCCTCTTTCTTCTTTCCTTCTTTCCTTTTCCGTCCGGTCCAACACCAAAGATTTTCAAACATGATTGAAATTAATAAAGTTTGGCCTCAATTCCAAAAGGGGTTTATTCAGACATACCTTTGGTTTGTCTGAAGATTAATTACCCCTGTTGTTAAAGTAAAATATGTCCAACACAAGAGGCCCTCAGCTCTCATCTGTCTGCCCAGCTGTTTGACAAGACAAGTTAAAAAAAAAAAAAAAGAAAACGTTCAGAATGTGTGTGTCTTGTTTTTCCTAATACAGAAACCATTTTATATTTTCAAAAATAAATTTCTCTCCCCCATTTTTTATATTTTCAAACATTTTTGAAAATATAAAAAAGCGCTAAAGATGCGGCTCCTGAGCCACGGGTTGCCGACCCCCGGTTTAGGGGCTGTCATCTGGACTTGGTTTTAAAGGGTTAGGGATAGGGTTCTACTACAATGGAACCAACCTGGATGAATGAAGAGTCTTCATAGACATGTTTTCCTGATATGTTTATTTTCCTAACATTGAAATAATTTTATTATTCCTCAATGTATCATACTTCTCCCATTTTATTATTTTCCTGATAAGTGTTTCTTAGGGTTTTATCTTTGAACAAAGTACTTTTCCCAAATTAAGAATACCTGTTATACTTCTTTTTAAAATGGTTAACATGTTTCTTATATTAAAATTACTGCACAGAATCAACTACGATATCAAACACTTTAAAACCTGATCCGTTCTTCTCATCCTTCAGGGAGTTCAGCTTCTTTACTGACCTCAGAGTCTGCAGTCTGCAGTCTGGACTCTCCAGAAAACCACACAGATGAAGAATTCCTGAATCCTGCAGGTTCCTATTCTCGCTCAGGTCCAGTTCTATCAGATTAGACGGGTTTTTCTTCAGAGCTGAGACCAGAACTTCACAGTTGATCTCTGACAAACTGCATCTCTCCAACCTAAAATCAGACAGAAAAGTGTGTTCAGAACCAGTGATGCAGCTGGAGGTCCAGCAAACAGAGATGAACCAGATTGACCAGATCCTGATTGAAACAGATCAGTTTCTATCAATCATCAGAACAATCAATTCAATTGATGAAGAAAATCTGAACCAATCATCAGTTTGTTTCAAACACGGCTGCAGACAGAAAATCTTCCAGTGAAACATCAGAAAGTTCTTCACCTGATCCGTTCTTCTCATCCTTCAGGGAGTTCAGCTTCTTTACTGACCTCAGAGTCTGCAGTCTGCAGGCTGGACTCTCCAGAAAACCACACAGATGAAGAATTCCTGAATCCTGTAGGTTCTGGTTCTGGCTCAGGTCCAGTTCTGTCAGATTAGACGGGTTTTTCTTCAGAGCTGAGACCAGAACTTCACAGCTGATCTCTGACAATCTGCAGTTCTCCAACCTGCAATCAGACAGGAAAGTGTGTTCAGGAGCAGTGATGCAGCTGGAGGTCCAGGTGGGTTTGGGTTTAGAGAACCCCCAGCAGCAGGACTGAACTAGAAACGCTAAGTCAGAAAACAATTCAGTTGTTTGTGTTTTAAGGCATTAATATTTTAAAGTAGAACCTCATCAAGCTGCTCAAAGTCACAACATGGGAGTTTTTCAGCAAAAGATGAAGATGTGAACTTTAACCCTCCTGTTATGTTCATTTGTGAGGAACAGAGATGATGTTCCTGGGTCAATTTGATCCGGTGCATGTTTTATTAATTAAAAAATGTCTGAAACCCAAAAACTCCTAACAACCAGTGTGAATATATCATCACTAACTCCATTACCAATCATCTTTCAAAAACTACATGAAATGGTGTTCCTTACCTCTAACAGGTAGTGGGTCAATTATTAAATAATTCACTCGGTTTTCTTAAAAATATACATGTTCAATCTTTTTTTTTATTTTTTACTACTACATTACTTTTAAAAGATTAACATATAAAATACAACAGTTTTACATAACATTAAAACATGATCTTGAAATTTTGTTTTAAATACATGCACTGTGAACCAGAAAAAATCAAAATCACGATACAACAGACAAGCAATCGCAATATGAAGTTGTGTGTGTGTCTGTACATATACACAGCACAAGAGTGACCAGTCATCACACTGTGCTTTGTGCAAATTAATTTTGCACATTTCGCACAGGTCATTCTTGTCTTGACCTGGATTATGTCTGCGGCTCGACTCGCCCCCTGGCACTGTCTGTAATATGTTTTCTGCACAGAGGTTTTCTGACGTATATATGGGGATGAAGACCAGTGTATTTCATTATACTTTGATATGAATGTCTTGCTTGGAGGAACAGGAATAACAATTCCCTCATCTGGTTCAAAATCAGAATCATTAGAATCAGAATTTAGCTCAAGATAGTCCTCTTCTGATCGTGATCAGTGGTGACTACCAGAGCCTCCTGGACTGTCATCTTTCTGCATCTGCTGCTTATTTTGTAATAGTCTGCCTGAAAGAGTCTAATGTTGGAAGGACTCCCATGCAGAGAATCTTTTATATGTTTTGCCCCTCCCCAGTTGAGTGTCCAATGAATGTGGGTTGAGTTTTCCTGCGAGAACATAAATGGTTCCTATCAAAAGTCAGAACAACTATGCACCTGTGTGTGGGTGGGTGTGTGTTTGTGTGTCTATGTGTGTGATTGGGGTAGTCTAAGGGTTTCAGCTGGTTCTGCTGGTAGTCTAAGGGTTTCAGCTGGTTCTGCTGGTAGTCTAAGGGTTTCAGCCGGTCCTGCTAGTAGTCTAAGGGTTTCAGCTGGTTCTATTGGTAATCTAAGGGTTTCAGCTGGTTCTGCTGGTAGTCTAAGGGTTTCAGCTGGTTCTGCTGATAGTCTACGGGTTTCAGCTGGTTCTGCTAGTAGTCAAAGGGTTTCTGCTGGTTCTGCTGGTAATCTAAGGATTTCAGCTGGTTCTGCTGGTAGTCTAAGGGTTTCAGCTGGTTCTGCTGATGGTCTAAGGGTTTCAGCTGGTTCTGCTGGTAGTCTAAGGGTTTCAGCCGGTTCTGCTAGTAGTCTAAGGGTTTCAGCTGGTTCTATTGGTAATCTAAGGGTTTCAGCTGGTTCTGCTGGTAATCTAAGGGTTTCAGCTGGTTCTGCTGGTAATCTAAGGGTTTCAGCTGGTTCTGCTGGTAGTCTGAAGGTTTCAGCTGGTTCTGCTGATGGTCTAAGGGTTTTAGCTGGTTCTGCTGGTAGTCTAAGGGTTTCAGCTGGTTCTGCTGGTAGTCAAGGGTTTCAGCTGGTTTTGCTGATGGTCTAAGGGTTTCAGCTGGTTCTGCTGGTAATCTAAGGGTTTCAGATGGTTCTGCTGGTAATCTAATGGTTTCAGCTGGTTCTGCTGGTAGTCTAAGGGTTTCAGCTGGTTCTGCTGGTAGTCTAAGGGTTTCAGCTGGTTCTGCAGGTAGTCTAAGGGTTTTAGCTGGTGCTGCTGATGGTCTAAGGGTTTCAGCTGGTTCTGCTGGTAATCTAAGGATTTCAGCTGGTTCTGCTGGAAGTCTAAGGGTTTCAGCTGGTTCTGCTGGTAGTCTAAGGGTTTCAGCTGGTTCTGCTGGTAATCTAAGGATTTCAGCTGGTTCTGCTGGTAATGGTAAATGGTAAATGGCGTATACTTATATAGCGCTTTCTACCTTCTCACGAAGGCCCAAAGCGCTTTACAGTCACAGTCCCATTCACCCATGCACAGACACATTCACACACTGATGGCGGCTCCGCTGCCAAACACTGGCGCCAACCTCCCACCATAGGCAAGGTGGGGTTCAGTGTCTTGCCCAAGGACACTTCGGCACATGGGCGTGCAAGGCGGGAATCGAACCTGCAATCTTACGATCATGAGTCGACCGCCCTACCGCTGCATCACGGCCGCCCAAAATCTAAGGGTTTCAGCTGGTTCTGCTGGTAGTCTAAGGGTTTCAGCTGGTTCTGCTGATAGTCTAAGGGTTTCAGCTGGTTCTGCTGGTAATGTAAGGATTTCAGCTGGTTCTGCTGGTAATCTAAGGATTTCAGATGGTTCTGCTGGTAATCTAATGATTTCAGCTGGTTCTGCTGGTAGTCTAAGGGTTTCAGCTGGTTCTGCTGGTAGTCTAAGGGTTTCAGGTGGTTCTGCTGGTAATCTAAGGGTTTCAGCTGGTTCTGCTAGTAGTCTAAGGGTTTCAGCTGGTTCTGCTGGTAATCTAAGGGTTTCAGCTGGTTCTGCTGTTTGTGTTAGGTTTCAGCTGGTTCTGCTAGTAGTCTAATGGTTCCAGCTGGTTCTGCTGGTAGTCTAAGGCAGTGCTTCTCAAATAGTGGGGCGTGCCCTGAAGCGATGCCAGGGGGGGCGCGCAGTGGTGGCGGTTTTAGGCACAGATAATACAGGCAATTGTCCGGTGCACAAATTTAACGTGGGGGCGGTGGTGACTCCACGTTAGTAATAGGTTCTCCCCCCTCAGCGAAACACCCGCTGAACACTCAACTCTGGTTATAGGCTCTTCTGAAGTTAGAAACGTGGAGCTCCCAGCGGCTACAGTCAGGTGTTATCCGGGGGCCAGAGTTGGTGACATCGAGGGGAACCTTAGGATGTTAGCTCAGAATAAGTCCAGGTTCCGTCGAGTCGTGATTCACGCAGGCGGTAATGATGCCCGACGGAGACAGTCAGAGGTGGTTAAGTTAAACGTAACTTCGGTGTGTAAACTGGCTAAGACGATGTCCGACACTGTAATTTTCTCTGGTCCCCTGCCGAACTTAGTCAGTGATGAAATGTGGAGCCGCTTTTCATCATTTAACCGCTGGCTTTCTAGATGGTGCCCAGAAAACGGCGTTGGTTTTGTGGATAACTGGAGCGCGTTTTGGGGGAAGCCCGGTCTCATGCGGAGAGACGGCGTCCATCCCACCCGGGACGGTGCCGCTCTTCTTTCTAGAAACATTTCTGCTTAGTCTGTTAACCTGACAATCCAGAGACGAGACCCGGGCGCAGAGCAGCAGTGGAAAACGCTCCTCTGAGCCTCCCTTAGGGTTAGTGCCGGTGCAAAACCCATGCAGGGAAAGTCAAGCAGGTCCTAGCTTTAGCTTATGTGCTGAAAGACAAATGAAAGGAGCGCGTCATAGAAACCTTAAAGTGACAGACAGCAGTTCTCACAAGCAGAATTATGATGTAATTAAATGCGGTTTATTAAACATTCGATCCATTTCCTCCAAGTCCCTCTTAGTCAATGAGTTAATCATTGATAACAACCTTAGTCTTTTAGCCTTAACAGAAACCTGGCTCCAACAGGATGACTATGTTAGATTGAATGAAGCAACCCCCCCCACTTATGCTAACTATCAGAAATCCAGGATTTCAGGGAAAGGAGGTGGTTTGGCAGTAATATCACAGTCTAGCTTACTTCTCAGCCCTAAAGTTAAAAATGCTTATAACTCCTTTGAAAGCATCATATTGTCTTTAAGTCACCCTAACAGGAAAACTGGAAAACCTGTTTTACTCATAATTATTTATCGCCCCCCCGGCCCATATTCAGAATTTTTAACTGAGTTTTCTGACTTCCTATCGACTATTGTCTTAGATTCTGATCAAATTTTAATATTAGGGGATTTTAATATTCATGTTGATGACCCCAGTGACTGCCTAGGAAAGGCTTTTGCAGCTTTATTAGATGATGTTGGTTTCACCCAAAGTGTGAATGAACCCACTCACTGTCATAAGCACACCCTGGATCTTGTTCTAACCCATGGAATAGAGATCAGCCAGCTGAGTGTCCTTCCTCTTAACCCCATCATTTCTGATCACTTTATGATTACCTTCCAGTTTACACTGGAACATCCTTCTGCCCCAGTGAATAAGAAACAGCTTAGAAGAACCTTAACTGACCGTTCTGTGTCTGAGTTTAAGCACACAGTTCAGCCAGTACTTAGTGATATTCTGAGAAAATACTCTGAGTCCAGCTCCCATGGCATCAGTCCTAGTATAAATGACCACTTTGTTAATGATGCCTTACAAGCCCTCAGGAGTACACTCCATGTTGTTGCCCCCTTGAGGTTTCAAGGGGGCAAAACCGAGTAGCACCGTGGTTTAACGCTGAAACTCGTTCTCTTAAACAAGAAACCCGTAAGTTGGAAAGAGAATGGCGCCGCTCCGGTTCAGAGCAGTCTCTGGATATCTGGAAACATAGCCTATTAAATTATAAAAAAGCTCTGCGTAGAGCTAGAAGCCAGTACTATTCAACCTTAATATCAGAGAATGGAAACAATCCAAGATTTCTTTTTAGCACTATTGCTAAATTAACTGGCAGTCAGAGCTCAGTAGAACCACATGTTCCTGTTTCTCTCAGCTCTGATGATTTTCTTACATTTTTCGATAGTAAAATCTCAAATATTAGACATAAGTTAAATCAAGTTATTCCTACAATCAGCCCAGAACAGGCTGAAGTGGTAGAAATGGAGGCAGCCATAGAAACCTCTGTAACATTAGACTGCTTCACTGCTGTGGATCAAGTGGAAATAACATCAATTATTACGTCCTCCAAATCCTCAACGTGTCTGTTAGACCCAATTCCCACTAGACTTTTTAAAGAAACTTTTCCCCTAATCAATGATCCCATATTAACAATGATAAATGCCTCTCTGGAAACGGGTTACGTGCCACAGTCTTTTAAATATGCAGTTGTTAAACCTCTTCTGAAAAAGCCCAGTTTGGATCCTAGCGTGTTGGCCAACTATAGACCGATATCAAACCTGCCCTTTATTTCTAAAATCCTAGAAAGAGTTGTAGTTAAGCAGCTTTACTGCCACCTACAGGACAACAGCCTCTTTGAAGACTTTCAGTCGGGGTTTAGACCCCACCACATCACGGAAACTGCACTAGTTAGAGTCTCTAATGCACATATGTCATAGTCAAGGCCTGCGGGCAGAATCCGGCCCGCAAATGAATTATCCATGGCCCTCGGGATGATATTTGATTACTATTAGAACCAGCCCGCAGGCTGGTGTTTTGCACTCACCAATACTACATTTCCCACAATGCAACTGTAACCCGCAAACTCACTGCAGCGCAGCAAGCGGACCTCGGCTTCATCATTCTATGGCAGTCAGAGCAGATGTCAACTTTCTGCTAGGTACCTCCTCCCAAAAAATGGCTAAACTGAAGGCGGATGCTGAGATGTGTTGGAATAATGTATATAGGTTATCTCATATTTGCTTATTTTATGCATCACCTAGCTATATATATATAGGTGATTTAATCATGTTTGCAGAAGTGTCTGTGTGTGTCCAAATCTGTTTCACAGGAAGGTGGAGGTGACACCCTTGGGAGAAAATGTTTATCTTTGCGTCTTTTCAGCATTCTCCTGAGAACCTGTGTTAGCTGTGTCTAAAATGAATCGAAGGACGCTCTGTGTTAGTTTATCTGTGAGAAACGGCTTTGCAGGTCCAGAGATGATTTGAGAAGACTGTGGAAGGATGGACATGTTGTAATAAATGCTTTCTGATAGCGCTGCAGCTGTGTTTTTATCTGTTTCCCCTCCTTAGAGCTCAGCGCATGTGTAACTTAGGGACAACCCAAATCAACTTATTAAAAGAGGAGGCAGCAGAATTTGCGCCAGAGTGGAGAGAGATTGTTTACTGGGTAGATCTCTGTCTGCTCTCCTCGTAAAGGTACCTTTGTCCACGATGTGTGGGCACAGGAGTGGATTGGTCGCAAGGATGCGTGAGAGGAAGCGTGAGGAGCTGACGCCTTATCACTGCATAATACACCAGGAGTCGTTGTGTGGCAAAGCCTTGAAAATGGAACATGTAATTAGCACCATAACGCGGGCAGTTAACTTCATCAGAGCAAGAGGTTTAAATCACCGCCAATTCAAGGCATTTCTGGGCGAGTTAGATACAGTGTATGGTGACATAACCCTAACCCTATCAAATTCAAATTCAAATTCAAATTCAAATTTTATTTGTCACACACACAATCATACAGCGTACAATGTGCAGTGAAATGCTTAGGCGACCGCCCGCGACCTCAAACAAGAAAGAATATCAATAGGAATAGGAAAATAGATATAAAATATAGGAATATACAAATATAAAAACATAAAAACAGAATGTCCGAATGTGTGCAAATATGCTTTAAAAGTGACATGTGAAAGTGGCGTGTGTGTATAATGTCCATGATTACTGGTTAAGAGTCCGTATCGCCTGCGGGAAGAAGCTCCTCCTCAGTCTCTCTGTGTTGGCCTTCAGAGAGCGGAATCGCTTTCTTGACCTCAACAGCGAGAACAGTCCGTTGTTGGGGTGGCTGAGGTCCTTCGTTATCTTCCTGGCCCTGGTCCAGCACCGCCTGCCGTAGATTGAGTGTAGGTCAGGGAGCTCGGTGTGGATGATGCGCTCAGCTGAATGCACCACCCTTTGGAGAGCTCGTCTGTCCCGCATGGTGCTGTTCCCGAACCAGGTTGTGATGTTTCCCGTCAGCATGCTCTCTATGGTGCAAGAGTAAAAGTTCCTAAGCACCAAAGAGGGCAGTCTAAAGTCTCTCAGGCGTCTAAGGTGGTAAAGACGCTGCCTGGCCTTTTTCACTACGGTGTTGATGTGACAGGACCATGACAGGTCCTGCGTGATGTGGACACCGAGGTATCGGAAGCTGTTCACTCTCTCCACTGGGCTCTTGTCGATGACGGGGGTCTGGTAGTTCCTCTTCTGCTTTGTGGCGAAGTCCACTATCAACTCCTTTGTCTTGCTGACGTTTAGGAGGAGATTGTTCCTCTCACACCAGTTTTCCAGATGTCCAATCTCCTTCAGGTAGGCCGTCTCATCATTATCAGTGATCAGGCCCACCACCACGGTGTTGTCAGCGAATTTGATGATGGTGGTGGAGTTGGTGGAGGCCACGCAGTCGTACGTGTACAGTGAGTACAGTAGAGGGCTCAGAACACAACCCTGAGGGGCTCCAGTGTTGAGAGTGATGGAAGCTGAGACAAATCCGCCCATCCTTACTGCCTGGGGTCTGCCAGTTAGGAAATTGGAGATCCACTGACACAGAGATGGGCTGAGTCCCAGGTGCTCCAACTTGGTGGTGAGTATGGAGGGAATTATGGTGTTAAATGCTGAGCTGTAATCGACAAAGAGCATTTTAACATAATTTCCCCTTCTAGTGTCCAGATGAGTGAGAGAAGTATGAAGTTGATGAGAGATAGCGTCATCCGTTGAGCGGTTCGAACAGTAAGCAAACTGTAGTGAATCTATTGTGTCAGGTAGTGAGGAGATTGAGGTCTTTGATCATTCGCTCAAAGCACTTCATCACTACTGAGGTGAGGGCTACAGGTCGATAGTCGTTGAGGGAAGTAGGATGGGGTTTCTTTGGGACTGGAACGATAACAGACTCCTTAAAGCATGTAGGGATCACCGACTGAGATAAAGAAGTGTTGAATATCTCTGTGAACACAGGTGCTAGCTGGTCTGCGCAGGCTCTGAGGACTCTACCTGAGATGCCATCTGGACCTGCTGCTTTCCTGGTGTTTACTCTCCTGAAGGCTCTCCTCACGTCATGCTCGGAGATGATAAGCGCGTTACTGGTACTGGTAGTGACTTCCTGTCTGCAGCCGTTAGTTCCGCTAGCATTAGCAACGCTAGCATTAGCATCGCTAGCGTCCTTGGCTGCAGCCTCAAAACGAGCATAGAAGGTGTTCAGTTCGTCTGCCAGAGTCCTGTCCGCGCTCGTCACACCGGATGTTGGTGTTCTATAGTCCGTTATTGTTCTTAGTCCCTACCACAAGCTCCTGGAGTCACTATGTTGGAGTTGTGACTCTAGTTTCCTCCCGTAGCGCTTCTTCGCCTCTTTCACCGCCTTCCGGACATTGTATGACGCAGCCTTATACAGCTCCATGTCCCCGGACGCGAGTCCCGCGTTATAGGCAGCGGTGCGAGATCTCAGAGCGTCACGGATGGTTTTATCCACCCATGGCTTCTGATTGGGAAACGTTCTGATCTTCGTTTTCTGTACGGTGTCATCCGCTAGTTTCCCCACAAATCCCACAACCGCTTCCGTAAACATGTTGATGTCATCGGAGCTGTTTCGAAACATGCCCCAATCAGCGTACTCGAGTGCGTCCTGTAAGGCGGCCACCGATTGGCCTGTCCAGCGCGCGACCTCTCTCTGAACCGGAACTTCCTGTTTGAGCCTTTGTTTATATTTTGGCATGAGGAAGATGGCGGCGTGGTCAGATTTCCCAAACGGTGGATGAGAGCCTTGTAGCCATCCTTAACTGTTGTGTAACAGTGGTCCAGTGACCTGGTCCAGTGGGCAGGTGATGTGCTGATAGAAGTTCGGCGCTGCGCGTTTGAGGTTGGCACTGTTAAAGTCCCCTGCCACAATAATTACAGCGTCCCGGTGTTGAGTCTGGTGCTGTGTGAGTGCCTCATGCAACTCACATAGGGCAGCGTCCGTGTCCGCTTGTGGTGGAATATAAACGGCACTGAAGAATGACCGATGTAAACTCCCGGGGAAGATAAAAAGGACGACATTTGATGGTCAATAGTTCCAGGTTGGGTGTGCAGGAGCGTGTAAGTGTAACAACACTTGTGCTGTTGCACCAGCTGCTGTTCACCATTAGACACACTCCACCTCCCCTTGTCTTCCCCGAGTCGCGTGTCCTGTCCACTCGGTGAACCGAGAAAAACTCGGCCAGTTGTATGGCGTAGTCCGGCACCGCTGGATTCAGCCACGTCTCGGTGAAGCAGAGGAGATTGCAGTCGCGAATGTCTCTCTGGAACTTTACCCTCGCCCTGAGGTCGTCAAGCTTGTTCTCCAGTGACTGGACGTTGGCGAGCAGGATGCTAGGCAGAGGTGTGCGGTGTGCACGGGCTCTCAGCCTGTTCCTGACGCCGGCTCGTTTCCCTCGGGTTGCGTCCTTCGTTCTCTCTCAGGATCTCTCTCGGCCAACTCGGATCCGGAGTTAGAAGCGTCGAAACGTGAGTACGTTGTGAAGCAAGAGAAATGAGAGCATTTCGATCGTACCTAATGCACCCCATGGTGATGTAATAGCCGGTTTAGAGTTGTTAAAAATTAACTTAAAAAATTAACTTAAAAAATCAACTTAAAAACAAAACAAAAACGAGGTAAAAAAACGAGGTAAAATAGGTCGGAGCAGTTGCGATGGGTGCCGACCTCACCGGCGCCATCTCTCACCCTCTGTGAGTATCACACACAGGTGCGATGGCTAAGCCAGGGAAAGGTGCTGCAAAGATGTTTCGAGCTGCGAGAGGAGATCAGTCTGTTCATGGAAAGCAAAGGGAAAGACACAACAGAGCTCCAAGATGAAACGTTTCTGTGTGAAATGGCATTTCTGTGCGACATCACGAGCCATCTGAATGTGATGAACCTGCAGCTGCAGGGACGGGGGCGTGTCATCTCTGATATTTACAGCACAGTGCAGGCATTTAAAACCAAGCTGAGTCTGTAGGAGACGCAGATGCGGAAAGAAAACTTGAGGCACTTTCCCAGTTGCCAGACCATTAAAGAGAAGCTTTGTACCACTGTGTTCCTAGTGCACAGTTTGCTGACAAACTCAACATACTTGCCACCGACTTCCGACGCCGGTTTGCTGACTTTGAAGCCCAAAAATGCAGGTTTCAACTGCTCTGCTTTGCAGTTGACGTGGAAAGCGCACCACTAAACCTACAAATGGAGTTGATTGAGCTTCAGTGCAATGACAAACTGAAGGAAAAGTATGACAGAGTGGGTGCTGCTGAGTTTGCACGTTTCATCCCCGACACAATGGCCGAGCTGCGCATCCAAGCTGCTCAGACGCTCTCCATGTTTGACAGCACATACCTGTGTGAACGACTGTTCTCTCTGATGAAGCTAAACAAAACATCACACAGGAACCGTCTCACTGATCAGCACCTCCACTCAATCCTGAGGATTTCCTCAGCTCAGAGCCTTACCCCGAACATTGATGAACTTGTACAAAAGATGAGACACCACCAAGTACAGGCTTATCCTCAGACAAGTGAGCATCACAGAGCATTAACGTATTTTTAGTTTTTAATTCAGTTACATTTTCACATTTGTTCCTACAAGACATGCATTTTATTTTATTTCTTTATGTATATATATTTATTTTTAGTTAATGGACTCAGGGGAAATTGCAGATAAGAGCCATGAGAAAGAATACAAATTTGATTTATTCTATATTTTTTCATTTTACTATATGAAGCAGCAATTGGTAGGATAATAGAGCAGCATAATATTGCATTTTCAGTTTATGATGCATGCAATTTCATTTATGCATTTATTTTGATATAAGGAACATATTTTGTTTTTGAAGGAAAATTGCTTTTTTGCTGTTTGCCTGTTGAAAATGTTTTTTCTTTAACTTACTGACAGAGCCATAAGAAAATATTACTTCATTCATTCAATGTACAGGACATGTGATTTTTCTTTGAAGGCAGTTTGTTCTTGTCTGTGTGCCTGCTGAAAAATGTTTTCCCGATTATTCATTTAATCATTAAATAATACACTGTACTAGGTCTTGGTTCAATAGGCTAAGTGCAACTATTTCAATATGTTTTAATAATTAATGAACCATTCCGGCCCTCGGCTAATAGCCAATTTATTTTTCTGACCCTCTGTGTATTTGACTTTGACATCCCTGCTCTAATGACTTGTTATTGGCCTCAGAAAAGGGACTACTTTCTATTCTGGTCCTGTTGGACCTCAGTGCAGCCTTTGACACTATCGACCACAGTATTTTACTCCATAGACTAGAGCAGGACATAGGGATCAGAGGATCTGCTCTCCAGTGGTTTAAATCCTATCTGTCCGATAGGTATCAGTTCGTTAATGTAAATGGACATTCCTCTCAGTGCACTTGAGTCAACTATGGAGTCCCACAGGGCTCAGTTTTAGGACCCATCCTGTTTACGCTTTATATGCTACCCCTAGGAAACATAATCAGGAAACACAGCATTAATTTTCATTGTTATGCAGACGATACGCAGTTGTATTTATCCATGAAGCCTGACCAGAATGACCAGATAGAGAAACTGAACGCCTCCATCAGTGACATCAAGACCTGGATGACAATTAATTACCTCCTCTTGAACCCAGAAAAAACTGAGGTCATTATACTAGGTCCTAAAAACCTCAGAGATGCTCTGTCTGCTCAGATAGTCTCCCTGGATGGCATAAGTATAGCCCCCAATTCCACAGTTAGAAACCTTGGGGTTTTATTTGACCAGGATTTATCATTTAAGGCTCACATATCTCAGGCGTGTAGAACTGCCTAATTTCATCTGCGGAATATTGCTAAGATCAGAAATATACTTTCTAAGAGCGATGCTGAAAAACTCATTCATGCATTTGTTACGTCGAGGCTGGATTACTGTAACTCCTTGTTAGCAGCGTGTCCTAAGAGTTCCTTAAGAAGTCTCCAGCTTGTTCAGAACGCAGCAGCTAGATTGTTAGCAGGAACTAGCAGAAGAGACCACATCACTCCTGTGTTAGTTTCACTTCACTGGATCCCAGTTGATTCTAGAATCAAGTTCAAGATCCTCCTGTTAATCTATAAGGCCTTCCATGGAATGGCCCCGTCCTATATTAAGGACCTCATAGTCCCTTACCATCCAATCAGAACACTTCACTCACTAAATGCAGGACTGCTTGTGGTTCCTAGAATTAGTCAAAGTACGGTTGGAGGTAGAGCGTTTAGCCACCAAGCCCCTGTCTTATGGAATAAACTCCCAGCTCATGGAAGAGAGGCCGACTTAGTTTCTCATTCAAAGTTAGACTGAAAACATTGGAAAGGGTTATTGTCAGACTAGTTAGTATTCAGAGATTATTATGGCCCGCAGCAGCAGTCACTGACTGCAAGGACCATATTGTTTTCGCAGTTGGAAACGACGACTTCGCCGCCTTTCAGCGAGAATTTGACCCCCGCCGCATGCTCGAAAAGTCACCAAAATGGGCACACACCTGGGATAAATTGCAAATGAATTTTCCACAAAGTCAACGTCACCCCCCCGAAGACGATGACATCACGGCCAGCGATCCCGTCAAAAAAATGAATGGGCCGAAAATCGCGTATGGGGCCGAACAAAATGTACTTCAAAATACAGTCGCGAAACCAAGACACACGTGTCGGGGATATCCCAAAGATGTTTTGAAATCATTATGGGACGGCCGCACGACCTACGGCTTGGCGGCCATTTTGTGGCGAACTCTGAGAATTGGCGATTTTCGTGTTTTCCCACAATATGGGGAAAAGACACTTTTGTTTGAGCGATTTTCACGCAATTGCACACACTTGCTGCCAGCTCCAGTCTACAAACACCCCAGAAGTGTCGTTGACCTTTGACCTTGGGAAAAGGCCGCCATCTGGAATTTTCTCAAAAAAGCACCTTTAGCACCAGATACAAACGAAAACTCGTCGTTGGAATTTTCATCAATCGTCTCGTAACTTTTCGGGCACCAAGAGCCAGCTACTCTGGAAAAAATGTTGGAATTAGAAGTTGTAGATTTTGAACGGCATGCGCGTGGCAAGCTAGCAAAGGGGCGCAGTGTTGTAACTCCCATGCATTTCAATACAATAAAATGAAAATTGAATGCATGCATTAATTCCTGAAACTAAATACATTGAAAAACACTGGATATGGACACATAAGGAATGTGGGCGTGGTTAGCATAAAACCACTGTTGCTAAGGACGACAAAAAGTTTACTTTTACCGATTTGTCCGAAACTGACGTCAATCTGTTCGTCCTCCCGAGGGGACCAAAACATAAAATGGTTGCTATGGAGATAAAATCAACAGAAAAGCCGCCATTTTGGAAAAAGTGGGTTTTTTATCAACTTATGACATATAGCTTTCGCCAATGGAGTCAGTTGATGATTCTAATCGCTATGCTAGCACTTTTAGCTATGTTAGCATAACTAGCATAGTTAGCATAATTAGCAAATGCCGTTTTTACTAGCCTTTATCAAAAGTGGGCAGTGAGGGCGGTGAAGGAGACGGTGGTGCGTAGAGTTGGGCGTGGAAGGCGGGTTGCGTCTGCGGGCCATGCAACGCCGCTTGCGGCTTTAATTTATCATTTAGTTCTCCATGCCTCTGTTTGCTGCAGTGATTCATGTATTGTCCCTCTTTTCCTCTCCCCTCCTGGGGAGTGGGAGTGTTTCCAGACTCCAGTTGGCTCATCCGTGCTCCAGTTCCTGACCGTCTACCTCGCCTTTGCTCCCGCTCCTACACCTCGCTGTGCTTCCTGTCTCCGGCTCATCTCTGGCTCGTCTCTGCTCTGTACCTGACCGAGTACCTCCTCTCTGCTTCTGCTCCTGGCTGTGGTTCCTGTCTCCGGCTCGACTCGCGCCTTTGACTGTCCCCACAACCACGACTGGATGAAGCTCGTCTGCTGGACTTTATATATGTAGTTGTAGATTTAGATAAGTTAATTCTTCTCTAAGAGTTCTGGTACATCGCCTGTCCGTCCTGGGGGAGGATCCCTCCTTCATGTGGGCACCCCTGAGGTTTCTTCGTTTTTTCTGGATTCTGGTTTTTTGGGAGTTTTTCCTTACTGTGAAGGGGGGTCTAAGTTTGTCAGTTTGTCAGTTTGTTAGTTCATTTTAGTATTTTCCTATTGAACTCTTTGTATTCGTGATCCTTTTGAGTTCATGTTTTACTTCGAAGCCCATCAAGACGACTGTTGTTGTGATTTTGGGCTATACAAATAAAATTGAATTAAATTAAATTGAATTGAATGGTTGTAAGTGCTAGAATTAAGAGTGAGACAACCAAAGCTCTGTTCACCTCTTCCACACTGAGCCTACAACTGTTCTAGAGCTCACATAGCTTTCTATTGCTGTCAGTTGATTGATGCAGACACCTCCCGTTTGTGAAAAGATAAGAATTTTAAGTTGTGTTAAAATTGGGAGATGAAACATTGAATATTCTTCTCAAGTAAAAACTTTTTTTCTGAAATAAATTTTGACTGTATGACACGAGTTACAGTAAAACACAACTTGGGGGCGCTCAAACACAAAACTGTCTTGCTGAGCACACATACCAGCGAAGAAGATAGACGCCAAGTAGCATCTACACTGCCGGAAAGAAATAAGACGAAGAAGATGCACTCACTGACGGACATTCTAAAATATCCCTGGAAACGCTCATGATATATTTTCAGCTCTTGTACCAGTCGATAAAACTCCCCATGTTCTTCTCTTCTCGTAACTATGGGATGTACCAGCACCAGTAGCTTCAGTTCCAACGATGAAGACATTATTGTTCTGTTGAGAGATAAAAGACGCCGATTTTGGGAAATATTCATGTTTTCTTCGTTTGATTCTGACAAGCGCGTAAATACTTGCTCTCTTCTTCTGAGTGAAAAGCGACTTTAAGAAGCGTAAAGTTGCGCAGCGCCACCTTGTGTACAGGAGTATTTCTGTTTTACATTAAGCGCCATCTAACGTCAGGGAATGAATTTGCATGTTCGCTCGGCTCATCGTCAGCGAAAACTGCCTGGGTGTGAACACAAAATACGTGTTGAAAAACGCTGGCGAATAACGTGCGACGATATTCGTCCCGGTGTGTACAGGCCTTCAGGGTTTCAGCTGCACTGAAACCTGAATAAGTTCAGTGAGTGAAGGTATATCCTTCTTGACAAAGATGGCTTCTTTCACTCCTCGCTCAAACCATCCTTTCTCTTTGGCTAGAATTCGGACTTCACTGTCCTCGAAAGAGTGGTTTGTGGCCTTCAGGTGGAGATGTACTGCAGACTCAGGTCCACTTGGGTTGGCTCTGCGATGTTGGTAAAGCCGCTTGTGTAGAGGTTGTTTGGTTTCTCCTATATACTGTTCATTGCAGTTCTCTTTGCAGTGGATAGAGGACACAACATTACTCTGTTTGTAGCTGGGAATTTTGTCCTTTGGATGAACCAGTTTTTGTCTGAGGGTATTGACTGGTTTGAGATGAACTGGGATGTTATGTTGTTTGAAAATCCTTTTAAGTTTTTCAGACAGGCCTGAGATATATGGAATTGAAATACTGTTCCGTTTCGGCTCTTGTTCCTTCTTGTCTTGTTTTCCTGTATGTTGGGATCTGGTGAATGCCCACTTGGGATATCCACAGGTTCGGAGGGCTTGGTGGATATGTTGCTCTTCCTTCTTCTTTCCGTCAGAGCTTGTGGGGACCTCCTGGGCTCTGTGTTGTAATATCCTGATAACGCATAGTTTGTGCTGTAAAGGGTGGTTTGAGTCAGATAACAGGTACTGATCTGTGTGAGTAGGCTTTCTGTACACTCCAACCTGGAGCTGTCTGTCCTCTCCAATGATCACAGCACAGTCTAGAAAGGCTAGGGTGTTGTCCTTTGTGTCTTCCCTGGTGAACTTGATGTTCTTGTCTACTGCGTTGATATGATCTGTGAAAGTCTCCAGTTCCTGGATTTTGATCTTGACCCACGTATCGTTCACATATCTGAACCAATGGCTTTGAGTTGTACCTGGGAAGGAGTCCAGGGCTCTCCTCTCAACTTCTTCCATGTACAAATTGGCCACAATGGGTGAGATTGGAGAGCCCATAGCACAGCCGTGTCTCTGCCTGTAGAAGTTTCCCCTGAATTGGAAATATGTGGAGTTGAGGCACACTTCCAGCAGTTCGCAGATGTGGTCTGGTGTCAGATTTGTTCTGTCTTGTAGCTGAGAATCCTGTAGTAATCTCTTCCTCACTGAAATCACTGCCTCCGTGGTGGGAATGCAGGTGAAGAGGGACGTTACGTCGTAAGACACCATTGTCTCGTCAGAATCCAGCTGAAGTACTACACTGGACAGAGGATGTTCAAGATGGGTCTCAGTAACTCAGACATTTGTCAGCACTGTGACAGTAATCTACCCGACAGCTACATGCACGCACTATGGTTCTGCACACCTGTCCAGGCTCTCTAGCAGCAGGTATGTGCCGATCTATCAGTCTGGCTTAAGGTTTCAATTACGGCTTCACCGTCACTTTGTGTGCTTGGTGACATGAGTGCCATTGATATAGAAGAAGGATTAGCATCTATCATTTTCATAACTCTTTGTATTGCTAAAAAAAACTATTTTAATAAATTGGAAAAACAAGAAAAATATAAATATAAGTCAACACGGAAATCTGCTGCTTGATCATATCAGCTTGGAAAAAATGTCAGCCCAAAGTTCAAGTAACTTTGAAAGAATTCAGTCTCTCTGGTCTCCCATAGCTAACTCCGTGAGTTAGGGGGTGGGGGGCCTGGTCGTCGCCGCTCCTTGTTCTTCTGCCGTGGTTCGGGGTGGGGATCGGGGTCTCCGGAGGCCGGTGGTGGGGGCTCCGTTGGTCAGGGGGCCGGGTCCGGTGCCTGGGTGGGGCGCTGCGTGGTCCTCTGGGCTTGGGTGTGCGTGGTGGGGGGGTGGGGTGGCGGTCTGGCTTGGCTTGGGGGGTTGGTCCCATTGACTTGAGAAAGTAGGTTCCTATTAAGGAAAAAATAATCAATTTGTGAGAAAGTTTTATGTACTGGTGAGTAGAAAGAGTAGTCCAAGAGAGTCCAGGCATCAAACATTCCATATCTTTCAAGAAGCCCGTTGATCACTTGCGATGTCTGTGATGGTTGTGTGGATTTAGGCAAACTACAGTCACGGGACGGATTTAGTACACAATTTATTTCACCTCCGAGAATGAAATGGTGCGAATCTCAATTTTATATTGATAACGGTAAACAACCGGGAGCCAATGAAGAGCTTTGAAGATAGGGGAGGTGAGATCTCTTCTCTTGGTGTGGGTGAAGATCCTTGGAGTGGAGTGGATCAGCTGCAGGTGAGATAGCTCCTTCTTATTCAGACAGGAAAACAGACTGTTACAGTTCTAACCGTGTGGAAACAAAGGCATTAATAAGAATGTTTGATCTTTGCATGTGTCCTTCCATGTCCACACACACTTCTCTTGGAGGATTGATACATTTTTTTCCAGCCGCTGAACAGATTTTTGTAAAGTTGAAATGTCATCTGAACCTCCCCGAAAGTCCTCGCTCCATCTCTGACACAGTCCATTTAATTGCATTCAGCTCTGACCGCACTGTGGTGGTGTTGTTAGCTAACTCTGTTCGGACCGCTTGCATCTCCATTTTCACCTTCCCAAACTCCTTCGTTATGATTTTGCAAGCTCCCTCTGGAATAGCTCTGTGATTTTGGTTTTGATCTAGGCCAGTATGTCCCTCTTTAGATCTAGAAGTGCCGTCTCAGACAGCTCACATGGCTCCATTGGTGCTCCTAGCTCTTCAGGTGACATGCTAAGTGTGGAGCTAGCTCGTTTGGTAGCAGAGGCAGCCACGGCAGCTTTGCCAGTATATTTTTATTTGTAGAGACTACTTGCCATTTCAGCTTGAAAAATAAATTCCAGGCAATAAGGAGGGAATACAAGTAGTTCAGCTGCAAGAGTTTTGTAGGACCATTTTTAGAGTATCATGGATTTTTTTTTTGGCTTATTTATGCGCCCTTCTTTTTCTCTGTTTTACGAGACAGTGTCAGTAAAAAGAAAACAACATTCTGCTTGAGTTAAAAGTCCTGGTTTTTCCTTATGTGATGGTTACAAATGTTGACATGTTTTTATGCACCAGACTTAACAGGAGAACCTAGGTTCATCCAAGTGTTGATATCTGGGAGAAGTTCATGTTCTGTGTTCTTTGAAGGAAAACATGAATCAATCCCAGAACTGCAGATTTCAATGGACAAACAGTTGCAGCAGATTTCTGACCCACAGAGCAGCAGCTCCTTAAGAAGAGATATGAGGAGGTCAAACTGCAGTAGACTGACAGGTCTTTACCACAGACCTTGTTTTGGTGATTATTCAGAACTGAGCTTGGATCAGAACAGGGTCTTTCATTTCACATGGTCTTTAGGTTAGCTTCTGGTTCAACTAAATATTTGCTTGATTGGAATAAAAAACATCTGTATTTCTGTATATAGTTTATGTTCAAGGTTTGGGGTTGAGCTACCTGGTCAACGGAAGAAGGTTTAAAGCAGGGGTCTCAAACTCAATTTAACTGGGGGCCAGTGAAGCCAGGGTCTAAATGAGGGAGGGCTGCAACTTCAACGCACACACTCAACTTGTGAGTGTTTGAGAGCCAATAAATTTGTATGGAACATGTACTATACTATTAACTATACTCTATTATTAACTGTTTTCTGTACAAAATGTACTCATAAAACTGTCATTCAAATAAAATACGTAAATAAAAAAATCAGTAAGTACATAAATCAGTGATACATTTCTGTTTAATTAGTCTTCTATATCTGCTGTTTTCTAATTTAAACTGCCTCATTCACACAGTTCAGTTAACACTGTTGAATTATAACTATTAAACACTAAAGAAGACTCCAATTCTACAGTTCTGGAAACTGGTGGTCCAAGAGATATGCCGGGAAGAGGAAGCAGCAAGGTGTGCTCAAGCTGTGGCCCAAGCAAAGCAAGGTCAGTGGATGGATGGGAAGGAGTGGAGAAGAGTTCTCCTGGAAAGACTTGTGGGAGATGGAGGCGTCCTGGGCAAACTTTATAATTAGGGCTACCTATGATGTCTTGCCTTCTCCTTCAAACCTAAAACAGTGGTATGGCGAAGACCCTTCATGCCCTTTATGTCAAAGCCCAGCAACATTAAAGCACATCTTGGTGGGATGCAAGATCAGCCTCAGTCAAGGCCGTTACACCTGGCGACACAATGTGGTTCTAAGGCAGGTGTGTCCAAAGTTTTTTTGGTGAGGGCCAAATACAGAAAAATGAGCAAAGGTCCGGGCCGCACACAAGAGGTGACATATTGATACATGATTACTGTGTATTTTTAACTCACCGATAATGTGAAGAACATTGCTCTCAGTGGGAGCAGTGATGCTGATCTGTGCCACATTATACAAGCGCACGTCAAAATGAAACATTCACTCAGACAATGAAACCTCATTCCAACCAGGCAGTTCAGAACGGGTTTATTGAGCAGCTGAAGCCAGCAGATCTTTACATACGTAGCTGTTAGTGTGGTTGACTGGCTCTGTCCTCCAAACATACAATATATCGACCCAGTGGCGGTTCTACACTAACTTACACCCTGGGCACACTAAAGCTAAACTTTTAAACCTTTTAAACTGAACTTTTTGAACATAAATATGAATTAAAACAGGAACACAAGTTAAACCCTAAATAACTTGTAATATTTTGCTCTCCATAGAAATATATTCTGTCAAAATTATACAAATATGAACATGCTGCAGGACAAAACAAAGAAAGCCTGGAAATATTAATAAGAAATTACATATCAAATAATTCCATTTTTTTTGCTCTTTCATCATTTTTTAGAGCATTTTTTTTAGAGCTGGACTCCTGCTTCATTTTTAGCAATAATTTCTTAATGTGTGACGTCCTGTGTGTGTCTTTGTGAAACATATCAGAGGGATTAGATCTAAAATATAAAACTTATTGTTATTAATATGTTTAGGTCTTATAAAACATTAAAGACTAAATCTTAGAACTCATCAGTGGGATTACTCCAAAAATATTTGGCATTTCCCTAAATTTGTGCAACACCAACAGTAGAAATCCTCCAAAAAAACTCAATCCATAAAAAATGGTCTGCGCTCATCCCCCCTCCCTCCCCCTCCTCTTCCCTCTCACACACGCGGCTCCGTCTCCATGACGACAGGCGCAGCTGCGGCCCAGAGTTGATTGTCAGATAGAAAAAGACTCCCAATCACCTGTTAGTGTGATTCAGCCAGCCACCGGCGAGTTGCGCTCCCCTCTCGAGTTTTTTGACTTATGTTCCAAAGACTACCGCAAAGAGGTGTGGCCGCAAGCGTCTTGCAGCAGAGGGCGGTGGTCACGTGCGCATCGGGTCTGCTGTGTCGGAGCAAAGAATTGTGGGAAATAACCCCCATTGCCTGCTTTTGTCGAAATTGGGTTGAACACGGGTGTTTGTTCTGTCCAATTCCTTTTCCTCTGCCTGTTTTACGTTGTTTCACTCTGAGTTATTTCATCTTTTTCTTTTTTTGGACCATAAGTGTGAAGAGAAAAAAGGATGATGACATTGTTAATTGTCTGATGTTTCAAGAGAACAATGTAAAGTGTCAGCAGCAGCAGGCATGTCAAAATAAAGACTCAAAGCAGTTTCTTTGAGTTTAGTTGCACATTATGTGTAACGCCACGGGCACGGAAAATAGACCCCCCACTCCTCCGCTCCGTGCTCACACACTCATCTCCACCTGCACGCGTTCCTCCCCCTCTCTCTCTCGTGGCAGGCGGGCGCTCAGCAAACACCCACTCCGTTCTGTGACTGACTCCATCTGGTGTTGAAACTGAGAAGTGCAACAGCGCCAACTGCGGGCCAAATTCAATTACATTTTCAAAATTCAATTATATTTTCAAAATTTGCTGCGGGCCAATAAAAACAGACCCGAGAGCTGCAGTTTGCCCTTGGGCCGTAGTTTGGACACCCCTGTTCTAAGGTGTCTGGGAAAAGTGCTGGAAAGACAGAGAACAAGCGTGAACGCCCTTTCTCAGGCTTAATCTCATCGGCAGCTAATACCCTTCGTCCGAGAGGGCCACGCCACCTTCAACACCACCAGTGCAGCTGACATTGGACAGCTTGGTAGAGCACGGGACTGGAAAATGCTGGCGGACCCGGACAAAAAAACTCTGCTTTCCATAGGAGGTTGCATCCACCAACCTTCGACCAGACCTTGTACTGTGGTCATCCACGCTCAAGCTCATATACATCACAGAGCTCACAGTACCCACCCAGCGCTGCTGCCCCCCCCCCCCCCCCCAGCGCATG
This sequence comes from Oryzias sinensis, assembly GCA_037389245.1. Lineage (NCBI taxonomy): Eukaryota > Metazoa > Chordata > Actinopteri > Beloniformes > Adrianichthyidae > Oryzias > Oryzias sinensis. Next base: position 57,405,018 of record CM074488.1, read on the forward strand.
CAAAGTGTGAATATCAAGCAATACCGTAAACCCTTGTTTTTCGCGGGGGTTACGTTCCAAAAAGAACCCGTGATAGGCAAAATCCGTGAAGTAGAAACCTTTATTTTTTTACAATAATTATCTAATTAAATACCATATTATACATTGAAAAGAAAGAACAAACCATTTTACAGGCTCAAGGATACTTTAAAAACGTTTTTTTCAACAAATAACATCTGTACTGTACTGTCGAATAATAATTTTAATCTTCGATGTGAACAGAAAGCTTCAAATCGCAGAGATTAGCCCCGCCCACCGCGACCCGAAGAATTGGATTAAACAGGAGAAAATTTAAAATGATTATGAAATAAATACAAAGTACAGTGGGACAAATAGTGACTCAGGTGTATTTACTGCTCTTCATACTGAGCCGCTGCATCCTGACTCCGCTCTGCAGTGTTTTCTTCCTTTGAAGCCCACGGTGCAGCTGTGTTTGTTTGGGAGAAGAACATAGTGATTGACAGTTGCTGTCGCTCTTTTTTCTTCTTTGCAAAAAGATCCTTCTACACTGACATGCCACCATCAAGAGAATTTGCACGTATGTAATGTAAATTTGATAAGCTGTTTTCGTACCTGTACATATTAAACTGCAACGTTATTGACGCACAGGTAGAGAAGAAGCGGAGTGACTTTTTAGCCAATCAGAATGCAGAACACAATGCACGATGCAAATCCGTGAAGAAGCGAAACCGTGAAAAGTAAACCGTGTTATAGCGAGGGATCACTGTAGTTATATCGGACCATGCACCATTGTTAATGACACTGAAAATTCCAAGTCCAGGTAGTAAATATCGACCATGGAGATTTAATACTGTACTGCTTTCAGATAGAGAATTTGTTAAATTTATTTCAAAGCAAATAAATGAATATGTTACATGTAATAACACCCCTGGAATGTCCTCTGGTTTAATTTGGAAATCACTAAAAGCTTACATTAGAGGCCAAATCTTATAGTGCTAGAATGAAAAAAGTTTTAAATGAGAAGATTAATAGGATTGAAAATGATATTCTCCAATTAGATATATGTTAGCTAACTCCCCTTCACATGTTCAAAAAACACCTGGCTCTTCAGACCAAATGTAATTTGTCGAAAACACAGCAGATTGAAAATCTTTTAACTAAATGTTGATATAAAACATATGAACATAGGGAAAAGATAGGTAAAACACTCGCCCATCAGTTTCGTCATCAGCAAGTGGCTCAGGCTTTTACTGCCGTCAACAACAAACAGAATGTGAAGTTAACTGAGTCTTTAGAGATTAATCAAAGGTGTCATGCATATTATACATAGTTATACACCTCAGAATCTAAGAAAAATCAAGTACTTTTCGACAAGACTTTTTACAAGTTTAATCTGCCCAGAGTAGATGAGGAAGTATCTATTTTCAATAACGAGATGGGATTTAAGAAATGCACTCTAAGTGGCTTTTACCTTTTTTATGTATTAAAGAGATAACAGCCTGTCTCAGTCTCTGAGAGAGAACCTGAGAGGTAGGACTCTGGAGGACTGAAGGTAAGATAGGGGACAAATCTGTTGCAAAGGTTTTGAAAAATTCCCTTAGGAATCCATCTGGTCCTGCTGATTTCCCCCTTTGCATAGAATTTATGGCCTTCTAAATCTTTTGTCTTTTAAAAGGTCTCTCTGAATTTTGAGGTAGATAGTCAAATTTTTGCTAAGATACTTCCACATCGCCTGGAAACTGATGATCAAGCAGGGCTTATCTAAGACTGTTAAACATTCTTCATGATCCCTCTCCACCAGATATGCCAGAAATTGTTCTCCTGCTCGATGCTGAAAAAGCATTCAATTGGGTGGAGTGGAACTAGCTCTTTTATACACTCAGAAGATTTGACTTTGGCCCAAGGTTTATCTCATGGATACATATTCTCTACTCCTCCCCAGTTGCAGCAATTCGTACCAATAATAAACTTTCTACAATAAACTTTTTTTAAGTTGGGACGTGAAACAACGCAAGGATGCCCTTTATCACCTTTGTTATTCGCTTTGGTCATTGAACTATTGGCAATTACTCTTCAAGGCGATAATTCTATAAGAGGTATTTAGAGAGGAGATTCTGAACACAAAGTGTCTGTATGCGGACGACACATTACTATATATATATATATATATATATATATATACTACTCAGTCTGCCTCATTTACTCACACTTTTGCATGAGTTTGGAAAAATATCAGGTTACAAAATAAATATGGACAAAAGTGAACTGATACCTATAAATCCTGCTGCACTAAAAGATGTGTCAAATTTCACACCATTTAAATTAAGCCAGTACAAATTCAAGTATCTAGGGATTTGGATCACTAGCAATCATAAACAAATGTACAAAACAAACTTTATTGCATTGTTAGATTGTGTAAAACAACACTTGCAATGCTAAATGGAATGGAAAAAACTGTCCGCATTCGCAAAAATATTTGACAATACCACAAAGATTATGAGGATATGTCACTGGCTAATGTCCAATGCTATTGCTTGGCTTTCAATATCCGTACACTGCTTTATTGGCTAGAGACATCAAGTAATAAGGATTTTACATGGCTAAATCTTGAAAAAAATGCCATGTCAACATTCATTTAAAATCTGGGCACAATTTAGGAGAAGCCTGGGCCTCAAGAATATGTCAATATTTGCCCCAGTTGTGAAAAAAATTATGTTTTTCCCTTCTATGACTGATATCTCTTTTGCATATTGGTCCACAAATGGTATAAGAACACTGAAGGATCTGTTTATTTATTTATTTTTTAACTTGTCCTGTCCAACAGCTGGGCAGGCAGATAAGAACTGAAGGCCTCTTGTGTTGGACATATTTTACTTTAACAAGAGGGGTTATGAATCTTCATACAAACCAGAGGTATGTCTGAATAAACCCCTTTTATAATTGAGGCCAAACGTTATTCATTTTCATCATATTTGAAAATCTTTGGTGTTGGACCGGACGGAAAAGGAAAGGAGGGAAGAAAACTGTGGGATTTTAAAGAGAGGGGGAGAGGAGGGTGGTCATAGGAGGGTGGGGGGGGTAAAACCACGAAGCAGCATAAAGCAACAGGTTTACTGGTTGTTTATCATTACGGTAAGGTTCAAATGTAGTACAAAAAGGGCGGGGCCTGTCCACACACACACACTCAAATGTTATCAACACACCTGCTAGCTGCAAAAATGTACACATGTCAACATGCAGACAAAACAGATAGTGTTCACCCCAGGAGCAAGTCCAGGTCCCACTCCCAAGCGCCAGCCCTGGGAGAGCTCTAGTCAGACCTCGACGGGACCGAGGCTGCCAAGCGGCTGGGGCAACTGCCGACTGCCTCAGCGGAGACCCTGACCCCTCAAACCCCCGAGGTCCTGTGCCGATAGTGGGACCCTCCCCCCCATAAATCCCCCCCCCCCACAGGACGGGG
>CM074488.1:57408977-57449798 GCA_037389245.1 Oryzias sinensis
ATATTTATATATTTTATCTTTTTTTCATAATAATAATTTTAAAACTGCTTCCAAGTGTTAAAATTATGTAGTTTACTGTGAAATCAATATTTTTATTTATCAAAAAAAGATAAATAAAATATATTTTGTTCTGCATTAATTAGGAGTGAAATTCAATTCAATTAATTTTATTTATATTGCTCAATAATACAACAATAGTCATCTAAATGGGCTTCATACTGGTAATTGCTTAAAAACATTAAATTAGTAATAGAATTCAATAGGTAATGGCTAAACTAAACTAGACAATTAAACTGGGCATCCCTGCTCTTAGACCCTTCTTCTCCGTAAGGAAAAACTCCTAAAAAAAAAACACACATAAAAAAATGAAGAAATCTCAGGGGTGTCCACATGAAGGAGGGTTCCTCTCCCATGACGAACAGTCAATGTACCAGAGCTCTCGGAAAAGAATTTATCTAACTCTAAAACAAAATGCTTAAATAGTGTAGCAGATTGGCTTCATCCAGATGGAGTTGGTGGACAGCCAAAAAAACTGGAGAAATATTTCAAAAAAAATCTCAGTATAGATTTAACACCATCTTTAGTTACTGATGCCATTAAATAGTTTGGGATAGTTTTAATGTAAAACTAATTTTTTATGCACCTTCATTTGGAAAAACAAAGCTTTTCTGCAGGGAAAAGTCAAGGTTTAAACAAAAAATAGAACTTGACTTGGATTGTTGCAGTTATTAATTAGCATCACACTTTGTATACAGAAAGTATTTAAATGCAACAAACACCTATAGGATAAAGCTATGTATAATACTTATAGTTATTAGTATTCCACACCATATTTGCTGTTACAAAGCAGTGGACACATAAACAGGATTTATTTGCCATCTGCAGCCGCTGATGGCTCAGCCAAACAAGACAGATGAAAAAGTTTAACACATTACATCCGAATAAATTTTATATTGTCTGACTCTGAACATGAGCTATGAGTAACATGTACAGATGTGTGTGTGTGTGTGTGTGTGTGTGTGTGTGTGTGTGTGTGTGTGTGTGTGTGTGTGTGTGTGTGTGTGTGTGTGTGTGTGTGTGTGTGTGTGTGAGAGCATTTTGTGATGAGGTTGCAAATGAAGTTTCATAAGCATAATGTTTTCTGTTCAGCCTTTGTAATAGGCTGAAAACTGAGCAAGAGAATTCTCAGCATGATGCATTGTGGGATAATAAAGAAAACTTCCTGTTGAAAGCTGCACTGAAGCACAGCCTGTCTGTTATTCAGCGCAGGCACAGCTGTGGTTTCTGCGTCTTGTGGGATGCCATTTTGTGTGAAGCAGCGACCCAAGGTAAATAGAAGAGGAACAAAGCCTAGCTGTAACAAAGCTGACACTGAGCCAGTGCGCTGGGGCAACTCAGTGCTCCACTGAGCGTGTGCTCATCTTAGCCTGTCATTTTTTTCAGAAATAAAAGAAGGAAACTATTTTTTTAAGTAGTGCTCATGCTTTTACTTTAAAAAAAATGTCTCCATCCCTGTAGTTGGTGTCTGCAGCATTCATAGTCGTGTTTCAGCAGCATCCACTCACACCCAAGTGTTACAGGAAAAAAAAAAAGCATATTTGAAAATAAAGTCTTGGCCACTTCTCCATTCACGGTGTGAGTCCAATCTTTTTTGGCAGAACGTTTTTTGCTGAAATATTACATTTTCAGAAGATGGTGGCAGGTACTATGAACTTGTTGCATTGACAAAATACATTTCTCCATGGCAGTACAATAAAATGAAGATTTGTAAGACTTTGTAAAGATATTTCCTTGACATGTTCTGCAGTTTCTCACTCAAACGTTGCCTTGTCTAGGGAGGGTTTGATTCCCAGAAGGTAAAAAGCAGAAGCTGTTTTTCTGAGGTTTAACTCTCGAGGCATTGCAAAACTCTGACGTTCACGTGTCACTACGCAAGCTGCTACCATTTGTTTTTGGTTCTAAGCACAAAATGCGCAGCCACTGAACGCGCATTGAAAGTTAAACAGACTCTGAGTAATCCAGGACTCAAACTTGGTAGTGACATATGGATGGCATCCCTTTTAATTCACGGAAACACCAGCCGTTTGACAATGGATCATGGAGAAGTAATTAATAATTGTGGTTTGTGTCCGGCTGGAATTCTGTGACACCAAGTCTTTCATATGTCGGAATAGAGCTGTGAAATAAAAAGCCTGGAGCAAGATTTATGAGATTTGAACCACTTTGACATTTAACACTTGGCCTCTTCAGGTGTTGGTAAACTGTAAACTGGACCCTGCTTGCCCCCTGCTTATCCGGTGTGAACACCATGTGTGTTCAAAATAGTGCATTTAGAGCGTTCTTGAAGAAAGGAAAAAAAAAGAAAATGAGGAGAAATAAGTGGTTTCATTGTGAAACACTTATATATTTGGGGTCAAATGATTGTTATTGATGATCTTGTCACTTCTTATTTAAATCCAGTTTGAGTATGAAGTCGGTGATGGAGCTGGCTTTCATTTATTCACTTTTAATTTTCTGTCTGGTAAAAGCTCTTTTTGGGCTTTTCCACTACAAGCAGCTGTTGTGGTGGTTCAGTGGTGTCAGTTTGTAACATTTTAGGTTTTCTCCATTGGATCAAGTCCTTCAAGCCATCAACAAACCTTTAACTAAGAATTAGTCCTTGACGGGGGAAATGAATCATTTGCAATAAATACAAAGATCATTTTGTCAAACTTGGCTAGTCCCTCCGTACCGCTGAGCTCAGCAACAGCTGAATAAACAAGTGCACAGCTTGTGCAGTCGTTTCTATTTACTCCCGTTTTCAAGCATATAGTCATTGTGCCCAATGTTTTGATCTATAAGTCACAGTCATAGCTTTCAGAACACAGCGGTGGTTCCAAACACAGTCCATGTTCCTCTGATGCATTCAGCCTGTCTGTGCTGCAGATTTATGTTCAGCTACAACTGAGGCTGCACCCAGAAAAACAAACATTTAAATTGCAAACAATCAGAGAAATGATGCTCTGCTCTCTGAAATGTACTTATGTTGTTGACGTCATTTTTCATGTGCAGTTCTGGGATTTTACAAGATGCTGACTTTACAATAAAATCCCACTAAGAATATGTTTGTAGTCTTTTCTCTACCAATGCCTTATTGGGGGTTTCCCACCCCACCCCTGTGCCAAACAATTAAAGTCTTCAGGTGGAACATGTAACATCTTCTGATTCACTGAACTAAAAGATTCAATTAATCTCATTGCTGCCTGTTGAACCTTTGAACGGGACATTTTGTGTCAAGTCCTTTCTTCTGTGGAAATTTAAAAGACAACTTAGGTTTAAGAACATTTCCTTCCTGCAGACCTACATTATGAACTTTTTGGTTCTTTGTCTCTTCACAGTTTGTATTGACTTTAGGTTTTGTTCAAGTCCTACATTTGTTTAACCCAGAATTTGTTCACCTGCACCTGAATCTGTCGTGCTTTCCTGAATTTGATCCTGTAATAAAGTTGGTGTGCTTTTGGAACTTATTGGAAGTTGTAATTATTGGACTATAAATATGTGTTTGTTTGTGCTTGACCTGATCTGAAACCTGCTTGACAGTTTGGTGGAAAAGATTAAGTTTCAACATTTACACTCACCAACCACTTTCTTTGGTCCACCTTGCTAGTTCTGGTTTGGACCCCCTTTTGACTTCAGAACTGCCTAAATTCTTGGTGGCATAGATTCCACAAGGTACCGGAAACATTCCTCAGAGAGTTTGGTCCATATTGACATGACAGCATCACACAGTGCTGCAGATTTGTTTGCTGTTCATCCATAATGCCAGTCTCCCGCTGCACCACATCCCAAAGGGGATCTGTTGGGTTCAGATCTGGTGATTGTGGAGGCCATTTGAGTCTAGTGAACTCATTATTGTGTTCAAGAAACCAGTCTGAGGAAATTCCATCTTTATGACATGGCGACTTGTCCTGCTGGAAGTGGCCATCAGAAAATGGTACACTGTGGTCAGAAAGGGATAGAAATGTTCAACAACAATACTCAGGTAGGTTGTGGTGTTGTAACCATGTTCAATTGGTACCAAGGGGCCCAAAGGTTGCCAAGAAAACATCCCCCATTCCATCCATACTTCCATGTTGTTGATGCTAAATTTAAAGGACTAGTTGTAGTCAATACAATAAAAAAAAAAATCCCAAAGATTTATCTAGCTCATTACAGAAATTATTAGATGCACAGATAAAAACAAACAACTAAGAACAAAGATGCACTTGAGTCACATTTAAATTGTTTAATATAGCTTGATTTTGTGCTTGTAAATGAGTGGGAAGAAGTGAACATATATAATCTCACCCCTACTGAGTTAATTTATCTAATAGTTCCGCATAGTTTTTGTCATTTTGAATAACGTCATGTAAAGACATCTAATACTCAAAGATTATCATCAGAATAAATTTCATATGTATCACACATTAGGTAACATATATATAATGATCATTGATTATTTTTAGAAAACCAATCAATAAACTAGTAATTATTGCCACATATTGCAGATCAAGTAAAGAAAATCAATAGCTTATTGATTGTAATTTAAAACATTTCAGTAATCAGAATTACACATACACAATGTAATACTCACTGGTTGGAATTAAAAGAGTATTGATTATTTCATCACAATCAAGTTCACACATGTATTTGGAATTATTTAAACACCTGTTGATCTTTAACTCCTTTTATCTTCATATCGTGAAATCAGAGTATATTTATACATTTTCTTGAATATTTGGATCCTTAATCATTGTTTGAGCTCATTACTCAGTTAGTGCCACACACAGACGCACAGAAACATTTCTTTGTTGTTCTAATCAGTTTAATCTTCAAGTTCCTTCATCCCCTCAGTTTGTAGCCTCCTTCATTTTCTAAGAACTGTTTTTGAATATTGAATGGTAATTATTTCCCACAGGCTCTCAATAGAAGTTGTGCGGTGTAAAAATCAATAAGGTCATAGAGTTTTAAAAGTCTGGAATGATTAAAAATAAATTGTTTGTATGATCAAAATAGCCATCTTAATGTACAATTCTGATGGCTTTTTTCTAAAGTAAAAAGAGAGGATGTAGTGAACTCTTAGAATTATTCCCCCAAATCTTGTTTTCTCTTGTTCAGATATTAATCTCCTCTTCTAATAACAGCACTCACATTAAATCTCAACATTCATTTTAGAGTGTGTCTCTCTTTGAGGTGTTTCACATGCAAGTCTTAAACTTTGAAGCTCCCACGAGAACATTCATGCTGTCTGTTTTTGAACCTTCTTTTTTTCATTTCAAGGTATCTCTTTTTGAATCTACTCCTCGTGCATGAATAGGTGCATTACTTTGGTCTTTTGATACAAACTATCAGTTCAAAAGACTAATTAGGAGAGAATCATGTTAATCCAATATTCTTTACTTTAGGGCAACTGAGCTTTGCAAGGCTGATCAAGCAAGGCAGCAAACTGTCTAACTTTTTAAGTCCAGTTGACCTGAAGAACAGCATTCTGCAATTCAAAATACTTTGATGCCTGAAAACTATTTTCTCCTGTCGTATGTACACATAAAACGCAACAAAATAGAAAAGTGTCAACAGATATTTTTGGTCGAGCAGCAAAGACATTACACCCTTTTTTTAACTTAGAAACTGGGTATATTTGGATATCAGAAAGAAATTCTCCACTGTTTACCAAATGATGGAATTATGTAGATTCAACCTTTAATGAGCATCAGCGTGTGAAATATTAAAGCATTTCAATGTTCATTAACTTTATAACATTCTGGGAATACTCTAAATGTCAGGCCCATGTCATATCTAGAGTAAACTCCCTCTAAAATAAATCCCTACTCTGTTTTGAATGGAAAAAATATAAAATTATATTTCACTTTAGCTGGAATGTTCAGTCTGCTATCTAGTGGTGGGGCTAAAACATTTTATATGGGGGGAGGACAGAAAACCTTGGACGGGAGGCAAATGAGAGTTGGAAGCCATTAAACAAAATTATCAAAAATACATATTTCAAACAGTTTTATTATTTTTATTTTCAATAATATTAGAACAGCAGTTTTTTTAGCTGATGTGCTATGAAAAAAGCTTAAAAATAGCTTGCTTTACTAATTTCTCAGTGTTTGTCAGTCATTATACTAATGCTGACTCAAAATTTGGGCGGCAAAGCTTTTTCCTGGGGGGTTGCTGACCCTGCTTACCCCCCTATGGCTCCGCCCCTGCTGCTATCACAGCAAAAGAGTAAAAAAGCTGTAAACTCAAAAGACAGGGCAGGAAAAATGTCCAATCATGCAAATCTTACAAAGAGATTACAGAGATTTTTAGATGAAATGCACAACGTTCAGCCCAAATACTCCATACCAGCTGTTGGGTACGATGGTGTAAAGGGGTTGATCTGAACTCAGAGTCACAAACTATATGAACAGCTCATAAATACATTTTTTAATGAAAATTTGACTACAATTCTTTATTTATTCTCTGATTCTCACTTTTTTCCCTTTGACCACATCTATTATTTTGCTTTTTTTTTGCTTTTTTTTTTGCTGCTGCCTTTGGGGGTTAGTCACAGTGAATTAGCCACCACCATCAAACCCTGACCTCTTCATCCTCCACCAACTATTCCATTGTCCTACTTTCATACTTCTTTTTTTTTTTTTTTTTGTACTTCTTCTAGTCCTCACCAGAAATTGGTGCACTGAGACACCACAGAATCATCAGCTTGAATATTTTCCTGATATTTCTGTAATGTTTTAATGATTTCACCCTCTAAGTTTCAATTTTCCTATATTGAAATTATTTCACCGATACATACTACTTCAATTCGTGCTGCCATGGATGAAAACATTGTTTAAAATGTATCGGAAAGAGAAACCTGTCAAACTGGTTTGAAAAAGGCTAAAAGCTGATTAGGTTGGGCTTTTTATGCAGTCTAAAGACGGATGTTGTAATTGGGGAGGATGGTGATGCAGACAGCAGCTTGCTGAACCACCAATTAGCAAGAATATTCCTGGAGGTCACACTTTATATATATATATTCCCTCTGTAACACATTTGGTCTGGGCTAACTGTAGACCCAGAACACAAGCCAAGTGTTAACCACAGCAAAATAAAAATAACAACTTTTAAAAATTGAAGTGATAGAGATGATTGTTTGTCAAATTTCAGGTAAAAAAATGTAAACCTGAGAGAAGCATCTTAATATATAAATGTTTTGGAATAGTTTGAATCTGAGATTTTGTGTCATGATTAGTCAAGGAAAATACTATTACATGTTCTTGTTCTACTGTCAAAATGATTTTTTTTGGAAGTCACACCTGACAGATTCACAACTGAAGCCTGAAACAATCCTACCGTGCCGTCTTCATGTGTCAGTGTGTAGAGTTCTGCATCAGTAACAGAAGCTTGAAAACACTGTTTGATTCAACTTCTTACCCAGAAGGATCTCTTTTGTTGAATACATGTCTCTCAATTCTAAAGAGGCTGTTTTTATTGTTTCAGTAATGGACCAATCAAAATGATAGACATTCACAGGTCAAATGTCAAGGGTTTATTGCAGTTTGGTAGAAAAAGGCAAAACACCATCTTGCAGGGGTTTTTTGTGTTTATTGTTCGACCGATACCTTATAATAAATTATTGGTGAAAGTAATGTTTTCCAAAAAATCATACAAGTATCTTACTTATTGTTGCATTAATGTATGCATCAGTTAGGTATCATTCAGTTGCCAAATGCATATAAATACGGCTACCGGTAATTCTTTTTTTTTACTGCTGAACTGGTTTGTTGCTCCATAAATATTGTGACATCCATGCTGATTTTCAGTGATGTTATTCTCTGCACCAAACTCTACTTTCTTATTAGCTGACAGGATTTCTGAGAGAATCACTGGCTTTACTTTAGTTTCTTTTCTTCTTTTCTTATTTTTGTCATAATTTGCTCTTGTTTTATACATTTGTTTCATGTCTGTTGTGTGTTATCAAGCTATTTGACTTTCACTTCTACTCTGAAAAGGTGAAGGAGAGCTGCACATACCTGCGTGTTTAGCTAGAAAACAAGCTTAACAGCTGTTTATTAAAACGGTGTTTGGTTGTAAAACTTTTATTTTAATGCTGCAATGTGCTGCAGCATCAGACTCAGGGTCTCAAACTGAAAGATCAAACCTGTCTTTGGGCTGAATGGAGCTCAGATCTGAAGAAGAAAGAAAGCAGAATAATAATAATCCTTCACACCACCAGCATAACAGCAACTACCCCCTTCTATGGGGTTTCTGAAACCTCTGAGTCGTTTCTCTTTGGGCGGAATATAACTTTTAATATTAAGTAAATCCAAAAACTGTTTTCGTTTATCAACTCAACACTTGTGTTTTAGGACATATTCTAAAACTTATTAAGTGTTGATATTTATGACTTTTTACGAGCGGAACTTCCTTTTTTTTCTATAATATGTAAGATAGATCTGTCCCTAGACATACGGTATAAAAGCTTGTTTAAAATATATAAATGTATTTGACTGAGTTGTGTAATAATTTCCTATCTTGATTAATTTCTCCTTAATATCATGTTAATATATAAGTGGTGATTTAAATTTAGGGCAATGCCTTAAATGCCTTAAAAGCATAAACAACCAAAGTCAACAGTCCTCTTAAAGGCCAATAATAGTTTTTTGAGGTCCAATTATATTAAATGCATCAACCTCCATGTTAATGGAGGAGGAAACAGTAAAAGTCTGCTTTTTTAAAACCTCACTGAGTGTAATGCAATATTTGTCAGAGCAGTAATTTTGTTTTCTTCTCCTAAAACACTCAGTGCCAACCAAACACTTTGATATTCCACTAATTTCTTTTGTGTGTGTGTGTGTGTGTGTGTGTGTGTGTGTGTGTGTGTGTGTGTGTGTGTGTGTGTGTGTGTGTGTGGTCTTACATTTATTACTTTGTAGGGTCCAATCACTTGGAGCCCACCAACAGTGTGGGGCCCAACGTCCTTGTGGGGCCCAAAATCGTGGACCCCTCAAAGTTTGAGCTATTTAACAGGCTTAGGAGGGCCCCCTGATGCTCCTGTTTCGTTTTTAGGGGTTGCCCCATGAAGTGACAAAAATTGAAAATGTGGGTAAAAAATGTGTGTGAAATTTTTTTAATGTAGCGCCCCCTAGTGTCACAGACCCGGTATTGCAGATGATACACACTCCCGGAAGTGTGTATCCCATTAGCCTATGAGGAAATGTTTGCATTTTTGCGTCATCATACTTCGACCACGCCCACTTCCTGGATCTTTTTAAAGGCCTTTTAAAGGACAACCTGATGGTTGATGCAAGAGTTTTGGAAGCAACAGGTATGGTTCTTTTGACTTAAATTTTACAAGTTAGTGTGCTTTTTATCTCTTTTGACTTTGTTTGCAATGACAGCTACATGCAGTAAAAAAATGGGGGAAAAATCTTTATCAATTAAATACAGAAGTAAACAGCGGATATTACTAATGCTTATGCTAGGTAGGCTATCTATCAAGGCTGGGACCCTAACACTGCTTTTTTACCTTTTTTTTTAAAGAAGATCTAAAGCATGTTGAGTTATGTTTGAAAAAAGTTGAAACAAGATATAAAGTATTTGAAATGACAAGAATTGATAAGAGACTAGTGACCTAATTACATGAATCTCCACTGCTTATCACTGAAAATTAATTCAATTTACTGCAGATTAATTTTCTAGCATTGGTAAGTTAAAAATTTTAAAATGAAAGACAACTAATAAATTAATCTTGTCAGTGCTATTGCTAAAATAGAAAAAAAATGCTTCCCACCTTGACGAATCATATCTTTAATTATAGACTGAGTGTAAAGTCAAAAGGAACACATACAAAGAATGCATTAAGTATTGATAGCATGATAGGTCTTTATAAATAGCACAATATAGATGTTTTTATTTTATCATAAGCTTAAGCTTGCACTATTCTAAAGTTGATAATGACACTTTGAGATGTTTAAATAAATACATTGCCTTACACTGTTAGCTGATGTCAAATTAAGCGTTATCCCATTTGCTGTAACAGATCCAAAAGGGGCAAGAACAAAATCCTAGGATAAACCCTAGTGATGAAGTGCAATTTCCTTGTGGTAAGTGCAAAATAAATATGGAGTTTTGAGGATTTGTTTTTATCTTCGTGTTGTATATTCAAAAAGTGTAATAAAAAGGAATAAAAAATAGTTGGATTCCTCTTTATTTTAATCTCCCTTTAGAGATTAGTGAATGATCATCAAGAATCACCAAACCACACTATACAAATAATTGTTGCAAATAATAAACCACATTTGCACTTATTTGCAGTTAAAGGAATAGAGACTGGAGCTGAAATAGAATCTAACTTTGGTAATTCAAAGCGAAACTGTGAGTAAATAAATACAAATATTAAATTAGGAAAATGTCTATCTCAAATGTCCAAACATTTAAAATGTCCTAAAACTGTCCATTTGTTTTATCATAGATTCAGAAGAAGCAAAAGCAAAAATGTTCTGAGAAAACCGAAGGAAAAGAGTTCCTGAAGACTATTGCTTCCCACAAGGAATGAAAATACCAAACAAAAGTCCTTCTAGGTAACAACTATATGGTTCAATGTCATTTGTTATTTGTGTAAGGACTGTTGATTTCAAACGAGTCTTTATAGGATCCTTCCATATGCTAATTGTCTTTTGTTTTAGTTTTTACTCAAAGGTTAAATTGTCTTCATTAAAACTCACTGTGTTCTAGCTTTAAACTTTCTCTTAATGAACTATTTTCAAGTTTTTCCAATTGTTATACAGACAATTTTCACAAAAGACAGTCTCACCACAGAGAATTCCTTAAAAAACTATTTTGAAATGAAATATTGAAATTGAATATCCGTGGGTGATTTCTCCTCCAAGCTTGGGTCCTCTACCAGAGGCCTGGGAGCTTGAGGGTCCTGCAGTATCTAAGCTGTTCCTAGCATTGCACTTCTCTGGACTGAGAGGCCTGAGGTCTTTCCAGGTATCTGTTGCAGCCACTCCTCCAGCTTGGGGGTTACTGCTCCAAGTGCTGCAATTACAACTGTCACGTTCACTTTCCATGCTTTCTTCAGTTCCTCTTTGAGTCCCTGGTATTTCTCCAGTTTCTCATGTTCCTTCTTCCTGATGTTCCCATCGCTTGGCACTGCCACATCCACCACAACGGCTTTTCTCTGTTCTTTGTCCACCGCTACAATGTCTGGTTGGTTCGCCATTACCGTCCTATCAGTCTGGATCTGGAAGTCCCACAGAATCTTTGCCCTCTCATTCTCTACCACCTTCGGAGGAGTTTCCCATTGTTTTGACCTTGGGGTTTCCAGTTCATATTGTGCACACATTCATTCTGTACCACTTTGTCCCTTTCGGGGTCACGGGGCTGCCGGAGCCTATCCTGGCTACTTGGGCGTAGGCAGGGGATGCCCTGGACAGGTCGCCAGTCTGTCGCAGGGTAAAATGTCCACAATCACACACCCATGCACTCTCACACTCACACCTATGGACAATTTAGAGTTGCCAATTAACCTATGAAGCATGTTTTTGGACAGTGGGAGGAAGCCGGAGATCCCGGAGAGAACCCACGCATACACGGGGAGAACATGCAAACTCCACACAGAAAGGTCCCCAATTGATGTATTTTTCATGTCCCCCAGCCAGGACTTGAACCAGGGGCCTTCTTGCTGTGAGGAAAGAGCACTTACCACTGCGCCACCGTGCAGCCGGAGCAGAAGTGGGGACAGAGCATCACTTTGGTATATCCAACATTTGATGGACACTTGTGCAAGTGGCTTCCCATTGGCTTCAAGGGTGGTTTTCCACAGCTTAATTTAGTTTCCTATTAAGGCTCTTAGAGTCCTGTTGATGTTGTACAGCTCCAACCATTCAGTGATCCACATGTGTGGCATTGAGTCATAAGCTTTCTTGTAGTCAATCCAGGCTGTGCACAGGTTGGTGTTTCGTGACCTGCAGTATTGAGCGACTGTTCTGTCAACCAGGAGTTGGTGTTTGGCTCCTCTGGAGTCTCTGCCAATGCCCTTCTGTGTGTTCCTCATGTATTGATCCATGTGCCTATTTATCTTGGTTGCAATGATGCCTGACATGAGCTTCCATGTTGTGGAAAGACAGGTTATTGGGCGGTAGTTGGATGGGACTGCACCCTTTGAGGGATCCTTCTGGATCAGGATTGTTCGCCCTTCCGTTAGCCATTCGGGGTGAGTCCCATCTCTTAGCAGCTTGTTCATTTGTGCTGGTAGGCGCTCGTGGAGTGCGGTGTGTTTCTTTAGCCAGTAGGCATGTATAATGACAGGGCCCGGTGCAGTCCAGTTCTTCATACCTGAGACTCTTCCTTGGATGTCTGCCACTGTGATGGATACCAGATTCTGTTCAGGGAGGTTGCTATGTTCATTTCTCAGAGAGACCAGCCACTGGGCATTGCTATTATGTGCTGCCTCTTTCTCCCATATGCTTTTCCAGTACTGTTCAGTTTCCAGCCTTGGTGGATCTGCTCGGCTGTTTTGACCCTGCCACTGAGCGTACACTTTCGCTGAGTTGCGAACAGCCTGTTTATTTGTCTGGCTTCATTGTTTCTTGTGTACCTCTTTAGGCGGCTGCTCAAGGCTAGGAGCCTTTGTTTGGCAGTTTCCAGTGCTTCAAGTATGGGCATCTAGCTGTATCTCTTAGATACTTGCTTTCTTATTGTACCTCTTTAAGCCTCTGTCAGCTTACTCACATCCTTCTGAGTTGCCTTGATTTTGGCCTCTAACCGTTCCATGGTGGGTATTGTTGTTTTCTCCCATGGTTGCTCTTATAGCCAAGCATCTCAAGGATCACTGTTGCTGAAGTGTAAACCAGCTCAATGTTTTCTGTGATGGTTGTGGTAGGAATTGCCCTCAATGCTTCATTCACAGTTTCCAGGAGACTTTCAGGTGGTACATCACTTAACTGTTGTAGCTGGTATCGGGGTTGCCTAGTGTTCATTCTAGACATGATCTTGTCTTTCAGGCCAGTTGCTGCCTCGCTCAGCATATCTGTAGTTGTTGGGGCTGTGTACCCAAGCTCAAGGTGGGAGTGTGGTATAGCCTCCTGTCTGACCTGCTGTTCTGGCTCTCCCGTGGTATTATATTGTATCGCTTCAATCTCAAATTGTGATAGGAGTTGCCGATTTTAGATGTTAGAGCATTGGGCTACCAGTTGTTGGCAGTTATCCTTGATTGTGGGTTTCAAAGCATCTATTCATTCCACATTCTCTGCATGTAACCCCTCTGGGTGGAATTACTTGAGTAGTAGCATCGCAGGACTGCTTGTGGGTCCTATTATTTGTTTAAGCATAGTTGGAGGCAAAGCCTTTAGCCACCAAGCCCCTGTCTTATGGGATAAACTACCAGCCTTTGGAAGAGAGGCCGAAACAGTTTCTACATTCAAAGATAGGCTCAGAACATTCCTTTTTTGACAGGTTTATTGGCAGACTAGCTAGTAATCAGAGAATGTTTAAGTTACTATGAACATGTTTGAATTAAACTTAATAACAGTAATAGTTGTTAATAGGCTGCTAGAATTTAGAAGGTGGGGTAGCTATGGTGCACTGGGGTTCTGTCCTCTATTCTCGATCATTTATTTATCATTCAGTTCTCCATATCTCTGTTTGGTGCAGTGTGATTCATGCATTGTCCCCCTTTTCCCACTCTCCGAGTGATTCCAGATTCCAGTTGTGCTCCTCATTTCAACGTGTACCTCGCCTCTGGCTCGTCTCACGCCCCTAGCCGTCCCCCAACTCCATCTGGATGAACCCCATCTGCTGGACTATTTAGACATGTAGTTGTAGGGTTAGATAAGCTAATTCTTCTCTAAGACATCTGGTAACTGACCATCCTGGGGGGATCCCTCCTTTATGTGGACACCCCTGAGGTTTCTTCTTTTTTTCCTGGAATCTGTTTTTTTTTTTCAGGAGGTTTCCTAAAAGAGAAGGAGGGTCTAAGGCAGGGGTCTGCAACCTTAACTACTCAAAGAGCCATTTGGATCAGTTTCCACATATATTAAAACACAGAGAGCCACAACAGACTTTGGAAAACCCAGTGTTTCCAGTGAACGGCATAATTTAACTGGTTTTGAAACATTTCAATCGCTATTCACTTCTCATTCAATTTCATCTTCAGAGGCAGTCCTGGCTAGTTTGACACCTTGGGCAAAACAAAAATATATCTTTTTTTACTGTATTATTAAACATAAGTAAAACATGCTTGTATAGTTGAATTCACAATCAATATATAGTGTGTAGTTACATCTAACACGCATCTGTTTGTGTTTTCTTTCTGAAGGCTGGGTGTTTTTTGGTAAAAACTGACAAATTTCTCTATTTTTTTTTCTTGAGCTGAATACAACCTTGACACCAATTATGAATTAATAAGTCAAGTAATTTCAGTTGGCTTCATGAATGAACAATGGAAACTAGAGGACATATTCTTCTGTTTTTTGTGCTTAAGTGTTGCATAAAACTTACTAAAAAAAAGACAAATGATTGTGTTCATTACATGTGAAGCATTGACTGTATATGATAATGGCAAAGAAGCTTAGATGAAATGCATCAATAAAATAATTAACAAGACTGGTCTAATTAAGTGTAAACCTTCATTAGCCAAATGTTGCTCCAAATCTTACTCCTCCATCAGTAAATTTGGACGTATTTGGTGCCTAGCAAGTTTTAACTTTGGACCTCGCATGCATTCTTTACCCTTGGAGTGTTTTTCTTCTTTCTAAACTGGACGCTGAACTTTTGATCTTTTGTCCATTTTCCAAAACTTAAAATAGACTTTTAAATCTCTCAAACATCCAGACTTAAGATGAGTGAGGTGATGGAAACAAATTCCCTTTAATGCAGACTTCTTTTTGTTCTTTCTCTTTTCATAAAATCCAGTAAAGCAAACATAGAATATAAATTTTATGGATGACAACTATTTTTTATTAGGAACCAGCTGTTGGTTTGTTGCAGGTTCTTGAATCATAAGCAGTGAGCCTCAGCCCCTCCCCCGCCTCTCTACTTGTTCATGTCCTCTGCAGGTGCGAGTCGTTTTCCCACTTGCAACCCCCCATGCGCTCCTCCAGTGTACTCTACACAGAGAGGGCTAAACACAGTTGTCGTAGCAGAAAGGTGACAGGATAGTAGGGATACCCTAGCACAAATTAAGTTAATTTTACGTGGAAATGAGGAGTTCAAGTGTAGAAAACTGCAGGGGTTGGGGACTGTCAATTATTATAATTTTTTTTTTTTTTTTTTTTGGGTGCTCGTGTTCCCACAACGAGATTACCACTGACTGTCTTTTTGGAAGAACTTTCCATCCCATTACAGTCTCTTGTCCACAACCGAAGACACACCCCCTCCGCACATTCACGCTGCTCTCCTCCTCCTGCCCACTCACACATACCAACAGTGATAAGGGCACCACAACAATCTTAAAACATAATAGTTATTTTATAAAACCACAGAGAGCCGCAGCACAGAGATGAAATAGCAACCTGTGGCTCCGGAGCCGCAGGTTGAGCAAGAATTGCAATTTGCCACAACACAAACGTTCAACGCCCATCCTTTCTCACACATCTAACCCTAACCGGATCAGGGAGGGCAGGGACAGCAGAAGAGGATATGGGAGACTTTGGCGCAGTCATTTCAGTAGCTATGTCACGAGTCTGAGCATTTTAAAGCATCTGGTTTAGATCTGCTCCTGATCCAACGCAATTTTAATTAGGAAAAACATATTTTTATTCATGTATTATTTTATGTGTCCTTTATTATGAAAAACATTTCTGCAAGAACAAGTTAAAAACACAAAAACAAGATTTTCATTTGTGTGGATCTTTTAATATTTGTATAGGGAGCCAGGTGGACCTCTCAAGAACTAAATGCTGAAAGTGTGTATATTCTACCCAATGAGAACTCATTTACATGATTAAGTCATCACATGTACACCACGCCCACTTCTTGGACCTCTTACAGGCATGATTGCCTAAGCTTGGAGAAAGGGCCTTGGTAGCAAGCAAAGCAACAGGTAGGTTTTTCCTTTTTTTGGTGGGGTGTTGATGTTTCTTAAGTCTGTCTCTGCCTCTGTTTTTTTGCAATGACAACTACATGCACTCAGAATCAAATGCAAGAACGTTCACATAAAGGAAATACAGTAGTTAACATTGAGCACATGTTGCTAATGCTAGCGCTAATGCTAGCGCTAATGCTAGCGCTAATGCTAAAATAGCAGTACATCATGACTGAGGCCTGAAAGTTTTAAAAAGATAATCCATGAAGCCTGAAGCCCTCACTGCTCTTTCTAGCCTAACTGCATATTGGCTGATAGTGTCATATTCAGCTCTGCAGCAAAGGATTAAATGTTCATGAGGGATTTTCCTGTGGTAGCTATGGGACAGGTGTTAAATTTGTACTTGAAGGAACTGACTTTATTTCCATGCGCATAGTTCAGCATTTATAAAAGAAATTAAGGCTTAATGTTATTAAAAAAAATGTTTTCTTGATTTCTTTGTTATTCAATATAACCCTATTTTCTATACACAAATATAAATATTTGTACTTTTCTTACAGTCTCATCCTGATCATTACTAAATTTTATGCATGCACTATTATAATATTGATTTTATTTTAAGATATTTGAATACATAAATTTACTTATACATAAGTGTGATCAACTAAAACTTATGACTTTACATTTGTTGTGATAGAGCCAAAAACGGAAAGAAAAAAACAAAGGATGAGAAAGAAAAAACCAAGGATTCAAACAACCCCTGATCATACATCAAGTCACGTCTCGGCCCCTGAAGAGTTGACAACAGAGGTAAGATGGACAGTATGTGTTGTAGTCATTTGTGTTAGTAGCTGCAACTTAGCAATGTTTTCAAAGAAAAGAGTTGATATAGTAAGCAATGACTGACATTAATTTAGTGTAATAATACTGTACTTTAGTAATCTTTAGTAGAGGTTGTGTATTTTGTAGTTATTACATGTATTTTTATTTAAATTCCTTCATTTTTGCACTTGATGCTACACACAAATTACAAACTCAAACTGTGTGGGGTCCTTTTGTGAAAACCTTCCCCCAACCTTTTCCTGACTGGCTTGACTTTTACACACACAAGTTTCTAGCTGCTCTTTATGGGGCCCTCCCGTCTGCTAATTACCTTTTGTCTTGGTGTTATCTCTAAAGTTAACATGTCTTTCTTAGAACTTCATGGATTCTCTTCTTAAAACTGTCTTTTCATCATCTGTTTGGTTTCACAGACTTTTCTTAACCCTTTTTCAGAGTATTTTCATGGAAACGCTTTTTTAATGCACACTATTCCTTTAAAAAAATGCTATATTGTCATATTAAACGGTTTTGGTCTACATATCTAACCTAATTATAAAGTGTTTACAAAAACCTTTGTATTATGGTAAAGTCATGCAACTATAAAGTGCTTAATCCCTGTTTTCCTTTTTTTTTCTATAGGTCGTGGCACTCAAACCTGGAGACACCAGACCTTTGGCAAAGAAACTTTCACCTGATCAAACATCGTCATGTCTTGGCCCGTCAAAAAATGACAACAGAGGTAAGATGGACATAATGTGTTGTAATCATTTGTGCTAGTAATCATACTGCAACTTGGCAATGTTTTTACAGAAAAGAGTTGACATAGTTAGCAATGACTGACATTCATATAGTGTAGTAATACTGTACTTAAGTAACCTTTAGTAGAGGTTTTGTATTTTGCAGTTACTGCATGTATTTTTATTTAAATTCCTTTATTTTTGTACTTGATGCCTTACACACAAATTACAAACCCGACCTTTGTGGGGTCCTTTTGTGAAAACCTTCCCCCAACTTTTTCCTGACTGGCTTGACTTTACACACACAAGTTTCTAGCTGCTCTTTATGGGGCCCTCCCGTCTGCTAATTACCTTTTGTCTTGGTGTTATCTCTAAAGTTAACATGTCTTCTTAGAACTTCATGTATACTCTTCTTAAAACTGTCTCTTCATCATCTGTTTGGTTTCACAGACTTTTCTTAACTCTTTTTCAGAGTATTTTCATGGAAACGCTTTTTTAATGCACACTATTCCTTTAAAAAAATGCTATATTGTCATATTAAATGTTCTTAGACTATTTATCTAGCCTTAATTATAAAGTGTTTACAAAAACTTGTCTATTAAGGTAAAGTCATGCAACTATAAAGTGCTTAGTCTCTGTTTTCCTTTTTGTTCTGTAGGTGGTGGCACTCAAGCCCGGAGACACCAGACCTGGGGCAAAGAAACTTTCACCTGATAAAAAACCTAGTTATGTCTTGGCCCATCAAAAAAAGGCAACAGAGGTAAGATGGACAGTACTTGTTGTAGTCATTTGTGTTAGTAGTTAGTAGCTGCAACGTAGCAATGATTTCAAAGAAAAGAGTTGACATAGATAGCAATGACTGACATTCATATCTTGTAGTAATACTGTACTTAAGTAACCTTTAGTAGAAGTTTTGTATTTTGCAGTTACTGCGTGTATTTTTATTTAGATTCCTTTATTTTTGTACTTGATGCCTTACACACAAATTACAAACCCGAGCTTTGTGGGGTCCTTTTGTGAAAACCTTCCCCCAACTTTTTTCTGACTGGCTTTTACACACACAAGTTTCTAGCTGCTCTTTATGGGGCCCTCCCGTCTGCTAATTGTCTTTTGTCTTGGTGTTATCTCTAAAGTTAACATGTCTTCTTAGAACTTCATGGATACTCTTCTTAAAACTGTCTCTTCATCATCTGTTTGGTTTCACAGACTTTTCTTAACTCTTTTTCAGAGAATTTTCATAGAAACACTTTTTCAATACATACTTTTCCTTTAAAAAAATGCTATATTGTCATATTAAATGTTCTTAGACTATATATCTAACCTTAATTATATAGTGTTTACAAAAATTTTAGTATTAAGTTAAAGTCATGCAACTATAGAGTGCTTAATCCCTGTTTTCCTTTTTTTTTCTGTAGGTGGTGGTACTCAAACCTGGAGACACCAAACCTGGGGCAAAGAAACTTTCACCTGATAAAAAACCTAGTTATGTCTTGGCCCGTCAAAAGATGACAACAGAGGTAAGGTGGACAATACTTGTTGTAGTAATTTGTGTTAGTAGTTATTAGGGGTGTCACGATTCTCCAAATCCTCGATTCGATTGCATTTTCGATTCTAAGGTCACGGTTCGATTCGATTCTCGATTTTTACATTTGTTCTTTTTTAAGCACAGATTGTCATTTTTTAAAAACTAGACTGTAATACAATAGAATATTTGACCTTTGTTTGCAATGTAACACACTACACTGTCAAATTTAAAACTTTTATTAACAACATAAGGAAACAATAACTTATATCTTTAGTCAGTTAAAATTGTTAAAATAAACTGGCTTCCAGTTTCTATTTTGTAAGTGCAGCCTTCTTCAAAAAAGATGACATTCAAGTTCACAACAAAACAAACAAAAACAATAAAACAGAGACATGTCCATAGTCTCTGAACAATGAAGTGTCTTAAACTTTTTGTGAACAGATAAACATGTACCACACTGATAACTACTTTTTATCCCCTCAAAATGATGAGTGTATTCTTCCATATTTTTACAAGGTCTGCTCAGACCTTCAATAACTTTCTCTTTTACATTATTGTACACGGAGGGAATCACCGTAGCTGAGAGGTGTGTTCTACTGGGGATTTCGTAGCGGGGCTCTAACACGCTAATTAAATGCGTAAAACCGCAGCTTTCCACCACCGAATAAGGTTGCATGTCCGCCCCTATGAATACTCCAACCGCAAGCCTAATCACATTTGCACGAGTTGAGTTGCTTGGAAGTTTAATTCCAAATGAAGACGGAAGAGTAGTTTGTGTAGTTGTTGGTTTACAGATGAATCTATGTTTTTGTTGTGCCTGCGTGATGCCCTGCATGTTAGTCGTGCTGTCCGTGAGAGAATACGCCACACACACATACAGCAGAGCTTGCAAACTGTTTTATTAATTTTTTGTCAACAACGCGAACGTTGTCAACATAACTCACTGGAAATCCAAAATGCCTCCACTCCAGCGACTTCGGTGAAAGAGGAGGGGATTAAAGTTCTGTCGATGGGTCTCCTGCATCTGCAGTTACCATGCTATCTTTTGAGTGGCTGTTAGAGGAGGTTGACTCGCAGCACTTCTTTTTTTTCTTTTTTAAACTTCATTAACAAATAGACTCGCAGCCCTTTTTCCGCTTGGTAAGTAACCAGACGCAGCATGGGGGCTTGGCAGCATTGACGATTCCATTTTTTCATTCGAAGTTCGAGACTTTGACTTAATTTCGATCGATTTCGATTTAAAGTCGAAATCGTGACACCCCTAGTAGTTATACTGCAACTTGGCAATGTTTTCAAAGAAAAGTGATAATATTTTCAACAATGACTCAATTAAATTTAGTGTAGTAATACTGTACTTTAGTAACCTTTAGTACAGGTTTTGTATTTTGCAGTCATTACATGTATTTTTATTTACATTCCTTTATTTTTGCACATACACACAAATTAAAAACCTGAACTTTGTGGGTTCCTTTTGTGAAAACCTCCCCCCAACTTTTTCCTGACTGGTTTGACTTTTACACACACAAGTTTCTAGCTGCTCTTTATGGGGCCCTCCCGTCTGCTAATGATATTTTATCTTGGTGTTATCTCTAAAGTTAACATGTGTTTCTTAAAACTTTATGGATTCTCTTCTTAAAATTGTTTATTTTTTATCTGTTTGGTTTCACAGACTTTTCTTAACTCTTTTTCAGAGTATTTTCAGAGAAACGCTTTTTCAATCCACGCAATTCCTTTAAAAAAGGATATATTATCATATTAAACGGTTTTGGTCTACATATCTAACCTAATTATAAAGTGTTTACAAAAACCTTTGTATTATGGTGAAGTCAGGCAACTATAAAGTGCTTAATCTCTGTTTTCATTTTTGTTTCTATAGGTCGTGGCACTCAAACCTGGAGACACCAGACCTTTGGCAAAGAAACTTTCACCTGATCAAACATCAAGTCAATTCTCGGCCCGTCAAAAAATGACAACAGAGGTAAGGTGGAAAATACTTGTTGTAGTCATTTGTGTTATTACTTATAATACAACTTGGCAATGTTTTCAAAGAAAAGTGAAGATGTTTTTAACAATGACTCAATTGAATTTAGTGTAGTAATATTTTAGTTCAGTAACCTTTAGTAGAGGTTGTATATTTCGCAGTCATTGCATGTATTTTTATTTACAGTCCTTTATTTTTGCACTTGATGCCTTACACACAAATTACAAACCTGAACTTTGTGGGGTCCTTTTGTGAAAACCTCCAACCAACGTTTTCCTGACTGGTTTGACTTTTACACACACAGGTTTCTAGCTTCTCTTTATGGGGCCCTCCCGTCTGCTAATGATCTTTTATCTTGGTGTTGTCTCTAAAGTTAACATGTCTTTCTTAGAACTTTATGGATTCACTGTCTCATCATCCTCTGTTTAGTTTCACAGACTTTTCTTAACTCTTTTTCAGAGTATTTTCAAGTAAACGCTTTTTTAATGCACACTACTCCTTTAAAAAAATGCTAAATTGTCATATTAAATGTTCTTAGACTATTTATCTAGCTTTAATTATAAAGTGTTTACAAAAACTTTTGTATTAAGGTAAAGTCATGCAATTACAAGGTGATTGATCTCTGTTTTCATTTTTTTTTTTTTACTATAGGTGGTGGCACTCAAACTAGGAGACACCAGACATAAGACAAAGAATCTTTCACTTGATCAAACATCAAGTCATGTCTTGGCCCGCCAAAAAGTAACAGAGTTTTTCTCAAAAAAAATTATTTAAAAAAATGCTTTTCAATGCACGCAATTCCTTAGAAAAAAAACTATTTTGTCACATTAAACATTCTTGGACTTAATATCTAGACTTAATTGTAAAGTTTTCCAAAACCTTTGTATTAAGGTAAAATCAGGTCACTATAAACAGTCACTATAGTTAGTCACCATAAGGTTCTTAATCTCCTTTCCTTTTCTTTTTTCCTATAGGTGGTGGTACTCAAAGCTGAAGACACCAGACCTGAGGCACAGAAACAATATTATTACACTTGGGTTTTTATATTATTCTTATTATTTTTAAGTATATTTTTTATACTTATTATTTTCTTTAAAAATTACTAATCTTGTATGAGTTACAGTAAATAACGATGTAAAAATCTGGCTATAAAGTAACTGTAAAAATGTTTGGTTAAAGTCTGTTTAGATGTACACATAAGGCTGCAAGCAAGTGGAAAGTAAGTAAAATGTATGCTATGTGTTTCTGACAGTTTGCCTTTACAGCTGGTCTGAAAGGAACAATAAATCTAATTAAGAAACAAAAAAAAAGATTTTGGACCCTAGTTAGATACAAAAGCTTAGAATATTTGTGTATGCAGCAAGCGGACCTCACAACAACTGAATGTTGGAAATGAACCCCATAAGTGACCAAAAAACTAACATAAACTTTTTAAAATTCAAATTCGTTAAAACAAAAATGGTTTTTATGTTTGGTATTTTTTTATAGTGCCTCCTGATTTTTTTCACACTTGTAGCACCTTTACAAATGGTGGACCCCACAACTTGCTAAAAAACTGTTGGGCCCCTCAAAGGGGGAATGCAAGTATGTGTGTGTGTGTGTGTGTGTGTGTGTGTGTATGTGTGTGTGTGTGTATGGACAATTAAAAAAGGTCAAGTAAATTTATATAATAAAAATATAAAAGTCAATAAATAATGCTTGCTATTCCCTAAACATTCTCTGCTGGAGGTAAACCACTTTCTCATTTCTCCTGGAGACTGACTTCTCTGAATGATCAGGGCAAACATTTGCATATCAATAATGGAAACCTTCCCTACGAAGTACCATTGCAGGTGTATAGACTATTCCAGAAATGCTCAAATACATTATTCTCACCTTCGAATGCACCACATTGGTCCCCATTGTGGAGAGACATTAAAGAAATCCTTCTTTTTTACCTGCTTTGCTGACAGTTTCTCTCTCTTTTTTTTGTTTTTTGTTTTGCATGCAATCAAACACAGAAGGATGCCTCCCATGGTTATTTCCAACAAGTAGAATTTTTAGAGTTTCTAAGCATTTCAGAAGCTTTTAACAACTTTATGCCATAAAAAAAAATACACCAAACAAAGTTTAATTACTCTCTTGGGGAACAGCATCACCTGCAAGCCCAGAAGAGGAGTCCTGGTGTTCATTCAGAGCTTTGCTGAACAAACTTGGTTCTGCTCCATCAAGTGAAAGTGGATGTTGAATGAGAGCTGACAGTGATGCAAATGAAGGCGAACTCATAACCCACATCCCTGACCCTCCTGGACCATTACCACTATAATCTAATTCTGTGGGCAAGACTAGGAAAGAAACTATGGTTCTGTGTGAAATGTAATTATTTATGCAGGAACAAGCATGTTTCATCTCTTTACACATGCAATATCTATGTCCACTTTATCCTTCTGCAGCCAGTCCTGACTGTCATGCCAGGGTACATCCTGGACAGGACGGTACATATCTTCCTATAGGCTGGTGTCTACTGAAACAGCAACACAATTAGGAAGAGAAATGGATGCAGTTCCAACATAATCCCAGCATCAGAAACGGAAAAAGTATGATTCCTCCAATGCTAAAACAATATTAGGATTCTCTGCATATTGCCTGCAGACCTGAGGCTGCAGAGCCACATGCGGCACTTATATCCCTCCATTCTTCAAGATCCTCTAAGATAGCACAAGGGTTTACAAAAAACCTGTAAAAGATGTGAAATATATTTGTTTTATAGTTTTGGTCAATTTGTATTAGCGAATAAAGTTTTGTCATTTATGTTCAGCTTTTCAACGAAGTAACTAAGCAAAATGACGGTAACACATCTAATGTGTTGTACTTGGTTTTTATTATTAGAATAATGATGTATAGATTTCCTTTTTGTTTGGATTCTACACCAATGTTATCATGTTTATATTGATGGTAAAAGAAAAAAGAAAAAAGATGAAGGTTCACCAAATAGAAATGTCCATGTGTGGTTTTCTTACATTTTTTATTCTATTAAATCTGTTGCAGCACGAGGATCTTAATAGGCACAGGCTGTATTTTATTTTGAAAGGAACTTTCAATTATTGGAAATATTAAAAATCTACATTTTATAAAAGGAATGGCTTAATGTTCACAAAAACACAAATGGAGTTTATTTTTCTAAATGTTTGTTTGGGTGGGATTGTGGCTCTCTCTGGGTTTTGGTCAGTATGGAAACTGAACCAAATGGCTCTTTAGTGTTAAAGGTTGCAGACCCCTGACCTAGAATGTTATGGAAACACTGATTTTAGCAGGAAGGCTTATGAGAGCTATTGCAGAAGAAGTGGAAGTGTTGAGGACATTCCACACAAAAATGCTGAAAAGTTGCTGAGGGTTTCAGGAAGTTCAGAATTTTTGTCCCCTCCTGAAAGAGCGAGAGCAAAGGTGTTTAGGTATCCTAAGGACAGTGGAATGGGTCATTTAGGAACATGGGGCGATGAATGTGGATTCGCTCAGTTCTCATTGTACTTCTTTAGCATGTCCTTGTAGAAATTTGTGTAAGGGGCAAATTTAGAGTCCCATTAACCTATAAAACATGTTATGGGACTGTAGAAGGAGGCCGGGGTGCCTTAAAAGCCAATGTTTGCAAAGAAAGAGCTTGCAAACTCCACAGAGAAAGGACCCAGCAGGGAATTGAACCAGGAACCTCCCCGCTTTTTTGTGATGGTACAACACCACCCTGCACCCTGGTCCCCCACAGAAGCTTGACCATTTTTTACAATGCAAATATTGCTAAAGACAAATAGTTACAAGCAATATTGTTTTTATTTTCAAGGCAGTTAACTTCTGTCAAACCCATTAACATGTTACCAAGAGGGACCTTTTTTGATTTATTTCTTATAAAGTAAAAAAATACACCAACTTTAGTTAAGATGCAAACTGTTAGTCTCCCTCTGTTATTACCCCTCCATTTCCTGCTGAAATGAATCACACCGTTTGATAGCTAAATTGCTTCCTGCAACTCTTTTCCATGGCGGCTGGTCATCGCAGAAATGAAATTCTAAAGGCCATTGCCAAAGTTCTTTTTTTTTTTTTTGTCCATGTCTCCTATAGCACGTGGGATAGAAAAATTGGAGAAGAAAATCCCTGAATCCATCTACAAAGAACATTGCTGATTTCCTCCTGCTGCGCCCTCATAAAAACTGTGTTTATCTGCTACATTTTTGCTGTCTGTCAATCTGATGGAGACAGTTGGAGCTGCCACTCTTCTTTCTGCTCCTCAGTGTTACAGGAGCTGCACACCAAACCTTGACATTTTCTGCTTAAAATAAAAAAGGTACATGGGCAATTTTCCTATATCTTGACATCTCTGGAAATATTGCTTTTACATTTCGGGCTTTCCTATTGGTTTGCATTCACTGCAATCACACAGCCTACGAAAGCAGTTTTGAATTTATTTGCAGGGCAAGAACATTTTGATGAGCTTTAAGATACAATCAAAACACTGCTAAATGAGGAGCCAAATTAGGTTTTTTCTTTGGAAACCACTGACTCCTAATTTTCCACATAATTACACTCGCTGCTTTTTGGAGGGACAGTTTTCATACTTGACTGAATCTCCTTTTCCAATCAAGCAGAGAAGAGAAGATATGTCCCATGTCGTTGAACAGAGAAGTTTTCACCAACGCAAAATAAACAAAAATGTTTCTGTGTGTCTCATAGAGTGAATTGTGCAGCTCAAAGATTTGATGCTCAGATATCAAAGTTTGAGGTCCAGAATGTTAGTTTATGTCTTCTGCTTCAAAAGATTTGAAGATGCCAAATCATGTTGTTTGTTGTTTTTTGACAGTCTTTCTGTGATATCTTAATTCACTCCGTTTCTCACTCACTACATGACATGTAAAAAGAAAATTAAGCTTAGACTTGCATTTCTGAGTTCTGTAGTTTTTGGAGTATAAATCGCACTAGAGTAATAATTGATAACTAACAGTTTATTAATGATTTGTTAACTAGCTATGATGGATAGTTATTATTAAGTGTTAACAGTAATTTTTCGAAGAAAATACGGGAACAAGAACGGACAGAATATCTGAACGCTTCACCACCAGAACACATTGATGCTTATTTAA
The DNA here is from genome assembly GCA_037389245.1 of Oryzias sinensis. Taxonomy (NCBI): domain Eukaryota; kingdom Metazoa; phylum Chordata; class Actinopteri; order Beloniformes; family Adrianichthyidae; genus Oryzias; species Oryzias sinensis. The sequence continues at coordinate 57,435,184 of CM074488.1, forward strand.
CTTCATGAAAAATAAGAAGGAATATTAGCTAAACATATGAATGATTCAGAAAACCATAGCATAAAGGACATAATAATAAGTCAACTGAACTAAAATCGCTAAATCCATTGAATTCTTCATCCTCTGTGTCACTTTGGAACAATTCCACCAAGCCTGGCATTAGACTGAGTGGCACTTCTTCTTCTGCATTCTGTCAGTAGCAAACACACACCTTCACACCTACAGTGCCTACTAGAGGTTGATGCTATTTCTACTTTTTTTTTTTCCAAAAAGAAAGCCTTGCAAGTTGCACCTATGGCTAAACAATGCAAAAAGAAACGCAATTTATGCCTCGAAAAAAAAAAAAAACATTTCTTTAGTCAAATTGTGAATCAGGAGCAGATAATAAAATGCAGTTGGAAAAACCTTGAAGCTGTGACGTAGAATAGACACTACTACAGTAAGCCACACGCTCCCTGCTCCTCTTGTGGGACAGCATGTAAACCAGTGACGTGCAGTCAGGAGAGGCAGGTGAGGCTGTGCCTCACCTGTCATTATGGGAAGAAAAGAGAAAAAATAAATTCACTTATTATATTCAATCAGTAATTTGTGCTTTGCAGTCATTTTCCATTTAACTGTACCATTTTTGGGTGTTTTTTCTTTTCAAAATCGCTGAATTTCCGCACTTGACGTGCAATGAGGCACCAGCCCGCTGAGCCTCACCTTGGATTGCGCAATACCTATGTAGTCAGACGGTACTGCTGTCTCTCTGTATATCAGTTCAATCACTCGTACTATATGAGCTGAGTTTGCATAATTTAGCAGATGTATATGATGTACAGTGTTTGTTTTTATAAATAACTGTATGTGAGGGACGTGTTTCTTGTGCTGAGCGCTAAACGCCGGCGAAAAAGCTGCTGGGTGAGGCCAGAAGTTCTCGTGCCTCATGTTAGGGGGCGCCAGTGAGCCCTGAGATTATGACGCTAAAAAATACTAGAAGAAGTGATAGCAAGCGGCAAGTCATTTTCTTCAGAAGGAGCGGCGTATGGACTTTATTTACAAGTAAAGGTAAGACGATAATAACGTTTGTGATTTTTTTCTATGCTGCAGTTTGTATATGAAAAAAAACATGTTGAAATGATATTTTAAACAAAACACGTTAACTGTTGTCAATCAAATGGTGAATAAGTTACTCAGTATGGTTCATATGTTTGTAAATCTGACTGATGACGTCAGTGCCTCACCAGCCATTAACCTCACCGCACGTCACTGATGTAAACATATGGATAATGGGAAGCAGATGCAGGCTAACTCGCCGCCAACAGTCCCCACAACTCAGAGGTGAATTTCTAATTAGGTTGAGTTTTTTTATTTTGGGCTAAAAAAAAGCACAATTATAATTAAAAAGACCACTGGGAAAACTTTTGCAATAGATGAAAAAAAAAGGTGATTGGAGTGGGTCTTTAAAAGACTGCATCCATCTGCAGAGGGGGACTGGAGTTGGGTGAATAAGGGAGATATAAAAGACTAAAATTGTATCTAATTTTTAAAAGAGTTGACATGAACCATGCTCGCATGCTAAAGAACTTGTGCCTCCAGGTATTTTTAATTTGAGCAGGTTTCTCAGAGAGAAGGGAAATAGCTTTTCATACAACAAAACAAAACAAAACATATGTCACTGACTTTGTAGGGGAAGGGTCTGAAACTGAATGTGTGCATTTCAGCTATTCAGCTGCTCTGTCACACGTCGTTTCAGCTCAACCTGCGGCGAACTCCAGCTAACCCATCTCACAGGCCGACGCCCTAATAGCTCAAACGAAGCCATTAAACTGTCTCGTCCAATTACACAGCCACTTTATCTGAGACAGGCGGCCATATTCAGCAGCAGACAGTCTTTCTGTGATCTCTTAATTCACTGCGATTCTCACTCACCAGGAGCTATTGTAAAACTTTAATGCCCCCTCAAACCCCCGCCTCACTCTAGCCACGGTGTACAGTGAAGACAGAGTCAGAGTGACCCGGGGCTCTGCTATTATCTCTAAACATTCACTGTGTGTGCGTCTGTCAGTCTGTGCACACTTAATCTGTGCAGGTCACGCTTCTTCTTTTTATCACGGTTTTTTGGTCTTTTATGGGCCTCAACTTTCTCTAAAGTTAGCATCGCGTTTTACAATTTGGTTCATGTTATTTCTATCTAGGTCAGTTTGGTTCAGTTCAGCTTCATGTCATCAAGCAGCTGCGGTTAAAACATCGGGCTGCTATTCTGGCAAAAAAGAAAAGCAGGAAGAAGTACATATTAATTGTTTAATCGGCCCTCATAAATAATGTTTAGTTCATCAAACAAACATTAGCGGAAGAAATCATGAGCTCAGGTTTTCTGCAGTAAACGTAATGAAGCCTTTGTCAATTTGTGCTTTTATTGCTGTTTGGTAACCTTGAGTTCTGTGAAAGGCACCTAATAAATACATTTTATTATTATTATTAAAGACCAGAGATTAAAATCAGACTATTGTCCCTCACTTCATCCACATCCACAGTAAATATTAACACTTTTTGACTCTTTTTTAAAATTAAAGTATCTAGTTGGAAAAAAAGAAGGAAAAAAAATTAAAAGCAGAACTTTTAATGAGAAAACATTTTATGCATCACAACCAATTAATTAAAACTCCCGTAATAATTTCTTAGTTAAGCAAGACATTAGTATTTAGAGAGCAGAAATGAAAATTAATCATTTGAAAGTATATAGCTATTTTATTTCTTTTTATAAAAAAAACAGTAAAAATCAAGCAGCTGCAAGTCGACATCAGGAAGCTGAATCGTGAAGGTTATAAAGCCACAGATTCTATAGGAGTGAGGAGGTCTGAATTGTGCCCCACTAAAAACATCACACATCACTTCATGTGAGATTCATTAAAATTAAGGTAGGGAGCAAAATATAATAAAGGTCGTGTGGGATTTATTTGTGTAAAGGACTATTATTTTTTTGCCCTTAATTTTTAAGTGTAAAAGATGTTTTACCTGTGTTAAACTATTTTAAAAGATTTGATTTTGTTGAGTTTCTCTCCCATTTGTGACAACGAATGTGGGAAGAAAGGACCTGATAGGAAGACTGAAAGACGTTTTTATATTTTTAAATGAAACTCTCCTTGGCAATTAAAGTTAGCAGCTAAATAGCTGCCAAACAAAAGAAATTTTGAATTTTGTTCTTTTCTGCAATATTATGAGTATTTTCATGTTTTTTCTTTCATTTTCTTTCCCTTGCACAGTGTTTCTTTGGCACATTTGTTGGGAAGCATTGGTGCAGGACCCAGAACACAGAATACAAACTTTACATAAACAGACTCAGAGACAAATAAGTAAAACAAAACAGATTCCCTGAAAACCAGAGACTTAAATAAATTGAGGGTGATTATCTTAAATTGAGACACCTGTGGATGGTTAACTAGAACCTGGTGTGAGTGGCAGGTGGAAAAAAAACGAAACCTGAGAACAAAACACAAGAACCAAGAATTCATCAATGAGAAACAGTCCTCACACCTCTAACGGTTAATCATCATAATCTATGTTTGAGTCAGTATTTTTTCAGGATTTTCTTTATAACAGATGTGGAAGCAGCAGAGAAATTCTCCTTTTGTTGTGCATTTTAAACTTATGGCAAACTTTTCTGAAATCCTGATGTGAGAGCTTTGCCCCCAGCAGATCTTCCCCTTCTCAAAGATATGAAAAGTTTATGAGCTCTTTGAGACAACTATGTTGGGTTAAAAGTTTGTGAAAACACAGGGCTCGCACGAAAGCTGAAGTGTTTCAAAATGAGCAGGGTGGGAACTTCATGATTGTGGAATGAAATGTTTCTCTGTGCCAAAATAGCTCAATTATTTGACCAATTCTTTTATGTGCACTCATGTTCTGTGCTTGAAAACATGTTTAAACTTGTGCAAAATGCATGTTTGTTAGACACATGGTAATAGTAGCATTTTATATAAATGACAATTTTTTTGCCAGTTTTGGAGTGAGTTTTAAACACCAAGCTGAACTACATAGAATTACGCCAATGAAGTGACCATTATTAAATATGATTGCACAGAAGACACTGTTTAGCACACACATCCCATTTAGACCCTAATTGGCAACACAAAAAGGGGAAACACAAAAACTTTATATTAAATCATAAACACAAATATGATAGCAGGGTGATTGAGAGCCTTTTTATGTTGCTCTGACTTGATGGTAGCCCCCTTTTGACCTAAAATACAAATTTTATCTTCATTTTGGGGCTTCAAATGAGAATAAAAGGGAAAAAATAAGAAGAAGGGTAAAATAAGTAGAAAATATGAACAACCACAAACTGTTTTTGATTTAAAAATAAAGTCCAAGACACAAAAGTAATTTTGACACAATAATGAATTTATCAAATGCAAAACATCTTTTTCCATATTACACACATAAGAAGTGCAACGTAAAGGCCGCCTTTCATGAGCAGGTGATCTTCAGCTCATGTGACCAGAAATGCTGCAGTTGAGCCTCATGCATCATCAAAATGAAAATTACAAACCCTCAGATGAGCATAATACTGGCTCCTCAGCAGCTGAGGAAGATGCATAGCTCCTAATCCCATCACTGCAGACCAAAGGGGGTTTTATTTCTAGATGTAACCAATCCTTTGCCTAAGTCTGCACACATGATTATCTGTTTGCAGCTGGATTTCGGCACTTGCTAATGCTTGATAAAAATAGATTGGTTGTGATGGGTGGTGAGGCAGGATTTCTCGCCCAAAGGGGACACAAAAGAAGTTTAAAAGCAAATGTCCTGGTTTAAAAAAAAAGCCATACAAATGTGCACAAATGAGAAGCTCAGAAACAACACAAGAGGGAAATTCATGTGCAAAAACAGTTGATCACATATTTATCACATATCAGATTTGACATAAAACAGTTTTTTTATGTAGTTTTAATTTAAATAGAGCCCAGAGTAGGAGCAGTGTGTCTGTGAGACTCACTGCACATATCTGTCTCTGAGGTCATTTTTTCCCTCCCTTCTTGTGTGTTTATCTCTGTCTCTTCTGTCTCATTTTCTCAATTTCATCGTCCTGTCCTTCTCCTTCATTCCTCTCCTGTGGCGATCTGTCCCCTCCAACTTCTTCTGAGAACATGGGTACAGCAAGCCATTCAATTACTTCGCCATTCCCTTTGCTTTTCCTGTTTTTCTTTCCTCTGTCTCCATGACTTCCTTTTACAGAATACTCTTCAGCAATCCTGACATGAGAGCTAGCCCAACCGTGCAATGCGATCGTGACAGTTGGATCAGTCAGGAGCTTCCCCTCACCTACCCTTGAAATGCTTTAGACAGTAAATGATACCTTACAAAGCTGCAGCCACATAAAAGCTTCAGCTCTGACTTTGTTTTCCCTGCTCAAATTAAACCATTGGGGAGTAACACTCCTGTGTTTAAACTTCCCTCATGAATTGCTAAAAAAGAAAACCAAATTTAGAGAAAAGTCTTATGTTTCTTGTTTGTTGTTTTCTCAATGTAATGTTGTCCAGTGCTGCCAAACCTAATTGTTAGTTGGCATCCCACCGAGCTGCAGGTTCTGCTCTCCTCCATGTCTCCATGCTGTCATAATGAGGCGCTGGCGGATCCATAACTGGAATGGCCGGCCTCGTCTGAGGCTGTCAGCTTTGTTTATTTAAAAATGACTTCCTGTCTCTCCTTAAAGCCTTCTACGCTCTTTAGTTCACTTTTGTCTCCTAAATATATATTCCTTTGTTGTTCTGTATCATAAAAATAGCGGTGTGTTAGTTGAACGACAGACTTTGAAGACGTTGTCAGCTTTACATTCGAAGCTATCTCTCAAATGGAGTGAACAATAATAGAAATAAAACGTGGAAATGCTTTTCCAATAACCAGGAGGATTGGCAGTGGGAGCCGTTGCAAACAGCTTCGTCTGCATGCGTTTTATTACAGGTTCTACTGTATGAAACTGTGAGCCACACATGTCCACCGTATTTAATTTATGTGTAATATGTGTTGTGTGAAGAGGAAGAGAAAAGAAGGCAAACCAAGACGCTTGTTTCATTAAATTTAAAATTATTGGCAGCGTGTTTTTTATTATGCCTGACAGAAAGGATTTAAAGCTGCCGGCAGACTCTACCTCCTGTGTCTGCACAGGAGCACGGAGCATGACATTACAGCCGAGGAAATGAAAACAGGCACATCACATAAACACTGCAAGCATTAGGAGCTGTGATGGACAGGCAGAGTAAGATGTCTTTCAGACATTAAAGTATAATGCAGCTAAAGATTTAAACTTTTTTTAAACTAATGGAAAAATAAAACACTTTTTTGTCTGATTTATTTTATTAATCCATCCTTATAAGAACTGTTTGTTTCTTTAAGTTCAGGTTCTAGTATTCATTTATTTTCTGTTCATTTAGTTGCGTTTGAGTCCAGTTTTTCTCAAAATTAAGCTCACAGCTGGTTTTGGTTTCTAATCACTACAGCTGTTTCAGTTTAGTTAAATTAGTTCAAACAGAGTGTTTTAATTGATTTATTGGCATTTGGCACTTTTTTTTTCTTTGATTCAGATCTGATTTTTTTGAAAAGTGGCTGCCGGTGTACGCTTACGGCCCCTCTGACCATCACCAGGACATTCATACGCATTCATACACCAGTGGAGCCCTACTGGAGGCAGGGAGGGTGAGGTGTCTTGCTCAAGAACAGTTGGCGGGGGATCGAACCGTCAACCCTTTGGCCGACCTGCTGTATTAATGTTTTGTATTGTTATGAAATTAAATACATGTAAAGAAAAAGAGATTCGTTATTTCGTGGTACATGCGTGATATACGTGATTCATCAGTGGTTTTTGTGTTCATCAATCAACGATGTTGGCCATATTGGCCAACGAATCTTTACATGAATTGGGTTTGAGCTGTTCAAAATTTTTGCTCTGTTGAGAATTACGCAGTTTATGCGTATTTTATGTAGTTTATGCACAATTATTACGTAAATCTTACACAATTGTGTGTGAGTTTGGGAGATGCACACACAAATTTGTGACTTTCTACAACCGTTTCACGTATGTCCAACAGACTTTTTCCTGCATGCACGTTGATGTATAACTTTTATATCCTTATATATATCCTTATTATACACATATTACGTTAAAATCAATAATGACTTGCATATAAACGGGACAATAATCACGCACGGTTCATGTTATTTGCGTGATTTATTCATTCTTCTTCTGTGGTTTTAACATGGTTCCTTCGTGATACATCTGTGACAATTTCACACGAAGACCACAACTTTTCTCACTTTTTCCACGTATATTCACATACAACCAATTTTCCTCTGTACTGTGTGCGTAAAATATACATATTGACTGTGTGACATGGTCTTTTGTTCTTTAGATTTGTTATTTCATTTCTTTTAACTGCAATATTGTAGTTTACATTCATCTTGTCTTTGTTTTCATTCCTCTGATCCCTGTCATCACCTTTATTTTGAAAACGTTTTTCATCAATTTATGTCTTCTTTCCCTTAAGGGGTCTCCACAGACAATCATCTGCCTCCATCCAATCCTCTTTATCCTCATTCACACTAACCTCCCTCATGTCCTCCTTCCCCACGTCCATGAATCAAAATGCCTTTTGACAGAACAATATTATTGATGTTTGGCCATCACACTTCATAATGTGATATTACAGCAGTATGCTTGTTTGGCAGTTTGAATTTTATCAGCATACAGTTTTGTTTTTTGTTTTTTTGGGTTTTCCTTGATGTGTTTTCTTCACATATTTGTTTTGTGATTGACACTAATCTCATTTTATGTGTTAATTTTGCTTTTATCTGAGTAGAGGAAACTTTATTTTTTAGCATGTCTATGAAGACTCTCATTCATCCAGGTTGGTTCCATTGTAGTAGGCTCTTATCCAAGAGGCTTATCCAGAATTGACAAAGCCTCTTGGATAAGAGGCGAAACGTCTTCCAACTTTAAAACCAAGTCCAGATGACATCCCCTAAACCTACTACAATTTATTTTTTAGCATAATCGTATAAATCTATTTTTTACATGCAACCATGAAAGAATAAAAGTGCAGTCCAGTTTAAATAAACACCAAAAACCAATCTAACATTAGTGAAGCATCTTTGTTATAGGCAAGAATCACAATTGCTCACTTTTCAAAAATTTTTCTGCTTTTTAGTCTTTTAGGCCGCCTTTACACTGCAGGTCTTGATTCTCATATCCGATTTTCTGACTATATCCGATTTTTTTGACGACCCGCTTACATCATCTTTTAAAAGTGACCCGTATCTGATTTTTGCATTTACACTATACAATGCTGAAACTATCAAACATAGACGTTCTGAGGACTACGTAGCAGTATTTCCGCCTTCCGCGGACCTCTTTTGGACTTTTGTGATTGCAGTTGTCATGGAGGCAACGCAGCGACGGAAGGAGGCGTTGCCTTGGGCGCTTCTGAGGGGAGAGGAAAAAGGGGGGCTGCTTGGCTCTCTCTGAATTTTGAATGAGGAAGTGTTTGCAGATGTGCTGTACTAACAGTTTGATCCACGTGTTGAACCTTTGCTGCGTAATGACTTCTCTTTTCTGACCGTAGTCAGAAACACACGGGAGATTTCTTCGGGGTTCACTTTTCCGTTCTGAACCCTCAGCCTCCAGAGTGGGTTAAGAAAGACTCCAAAACTTTTGAGGGAGACACCTTATTTTTAATTTACGGTTCTCCGACACTCCCCCGCTCCATGCTCACACCCGCTTTCCTCTCCTTACACATGAGAGGAAAAAATCGGAATTGAGTCACTTGAACCATGCAGTTTAAATGCGGCCTTAGTCTCCACAAAGAGGCTGCATGTGTCACAAACAGGAGCCCCTTAATCTGAGTTTCTGATTCCACTGCAACCCTCAAACACAATAACTCCCCCTTTCTATTTGCTGAAACCCCCTCAGCTGACCTGACTTACTATGAATTTACTTTTACTAAATCACCCTCAGTTCATACCACTCTTTTTAAAAAGCAATCCCTGATTGTTGAGAACTTGATTGAATTAAATTCAGTTCAGGTCAAACTGATCTAACCTAATTTCAAGTCAATCTGTTGGAACTGTTTCTATGTAAAGACAATAATAAACAAATAAAGAAATATAAAAAAAACATGAGGAAATTTGGTGAAAAACATACCTATGATGTGACGGTAAAAAACACTAATGTTCCAGCAGAGGGATTATTGATTCTTTGTGGACACAAGCCTTAAATACGACATAAAAAGAGAGAGAAAAAGGAAGAAGTAACAGAATAAAAACAAATTCCAGAAGCCTCTTGTAACAAGCTGCGGGAAGAACTTTTTTAACCCCTTACAATTCAACATTTCCCTTGAGTTTTGTAAATAGTTGATGAAATAGCTTGTCTACCATAACTATTTTTAATGCATACATGCCAATACGCATACACATACAGCCGTTGTTGTATCACATGTCAATGTTATTTGATTTGATTACTTTACAGTGTAGTAATTACAATTGTAGTGTGGACATCTCTTCAAGTCCACCAACAAACAGTTCTTCAGCTTAACTCCACTTAAGCCTTTAAATACCCAACCAAAACAAAAAAAAAGAGTTTTTTTTCCGCTGCTTATTGCTTTGAGGGAGTAATTCCCAATCCTGGTCCTAAGTGAACACTGTACTGCATGTTTTCCATGTTGCCCTGCTGATTATGCACACCTGATTCAGCTCATCATCAGGCTCTGGAGAAGCCTGACAATGACAGTCATCAAAGGCAGGTGTGTTGAGCAGGGTTTGATTAACAATAAATGCAGGGCAGTGTGCCGAGAGGACCAGAGTTGGGAAACACTGATATACAAAATCAATTTTTTTAATAATATGTTTTTTTTAATAATAATCAAACAGTCGTTTGGTTGAGCAGGCAGTTAAAGGGTTAAGAGACCACAAACGCTTTCATTGTTGTTGGCACACCAACAGACTAAAGGTCCTGGGTATTTTTTTAGTTCTGGAGCCCTTTTATTACAAGGGAATAAAGAGGTTGTATAGAAATAAATAATTCTGAATAGTTCTGCTCTTTCTTGATTACTAGTCTCCCACCCATCTTGTGAGTCTGTGAACATCTGTGCAGAGGTACAGTTCAACCACCCCTCTGAACAGTAAACCATTCAAAACATTGCAACCCAGTGGATGCTGACAAATCAAAACACTGTGTGACAGAAGATTGGTTTGGTCTGCATTAAATTTGACTATAACTGATGTAAACACGAATGTTCCTGTACATGTGAATTACATCAAATAGACTCATGGCCTTATGATGGATGTTGTTTTAGCAACAGTGCAAGAGTGCAAACACTGTTTATGCTGGTTCCTATAATCCCCCGCTTTTCTGTTCTTTTTATTCTAACTGGTTTTTAAATTAGCTTGAAAAAAACCTTGTCTACACAGACACAAGCAAAATCTTGTTTCAGTTTTGTTGAATTTTTACTGTGCATTTGACATAGTTGACTATATGACTGTACTCCAGTAACTGGAGGACTCGGAAGGCATTTCTAGTCCTGCCCTTAAATGTTTATTGAAAAAAACTGTTTAACACTTATCCTGAAAACAGGAAGTACTTTATTGAAATCTAAAACAAACTGTGGTGTTTCAGACCAAATGGCCTTGGCTTGTGGGGTTCCCCAGGGATCAACCTTGGGACTTGCCTTCTTCAATGTATACAAACTTCTACATGCAAAAATAATGTATCTAACCACAGTTGTGCAGTTGAAACACATCACCACATTTTGTCTACAGCAGATGTATATGAACGAGTGGACTCACTCTGATACTGCATCCAACAGATCAGAGTGGAAGCAGAACAACTCTCTGCAGCCAAACACAAGCAGCAGTGAGATAATTATCTTTGGCCCAGAGCAACAGTAGAGTGCTAACAGTCCCTTTGGCTCTTTTTCACAAAAACCTACAGGTCAGGTTGAAAAGCTCAACCTAATCATGTTCTCTGACTTGAACATTATCAGCTCCATCACCTCTATAACATCACTATTTTATCATTTTAAAACATTGTCAGAGTCAAATGTGCATGTCTAAACCAGACCTAGAGACTTACTGATATTATCTCCACCAAGTTAGATTACTGTACAGGTCTGCTCACCAGTTGTTCTGCTGTAAGGCATCTGCAGTGAATCCAGAACACTGTTGCTCTGGTTCCTACTAAAATCAGGAAGTACGGCCACATCAACCCTGTCCAAAGATCTTGGTACAGACTTCCTTTCACTTAGATAATAGACTTTAAAACAGCTCTGCTTGTGTAAAAAGTTTCTCTATGGCTTTTTATTAAAGTAAATCTCGAACATGTTAGTCCGTCTCAGCGGGCCCTTTGCTGATGCTCAGAGTCAGAACTAAACACCATGAAGCAGCACTTTAGTTTCATACAGGTTAAATCTATCAATCCTTCAACCTTAATCTCTGACAGTGCTCAAATTCCAACTAAAAGCTTCTTTTTGAGCTCAGTGTATGATACCAAAGACCTTTACTAGCACTCTTCTCTTTTAGTCTTGTAACTAAGGGATTTTATTTGTCGTTTATGAATATACTGATTTTTGATTGGGATTTTGCTTCCCTTGTAGTGAATTTTGTCCATGTGTTTTTCTGCAAACCACTTTTAATTGCTTTAGGTATGAATTGCAATTTATAATTGCATGTTTGTGGTGAGATGTTTAAAATTGTTGCCTCAGTCTGGTTGAAATGTCATCTGGGTCCCACTACGTGGAGTTGCATGGTTTCTCCATGTGTTTTTGTGGGGTTTTCTCTGGGCATTCCAGCTACCTCCCACACCATCAACATGCTTTATAGGTTGTTTGGCAACTTTAAATTGTCGCTTAGGTGTGAATGTGTCTGTTTATGACCCTCTTATGGACTGGTAAGCTTTACAGGCTGTACCCCGCCTTCACCCTAAAATAGTTGGAATATGATGTCTCCTTTTTGCCTGCAGAGCCAGCAGAGCACGCTAGGAAACCTCAATATGTTTTGTCCTAGTTGAAAAAATACCTTTAGCTAGTCATGTAGGAACAGGAATCAAGAACTAGAGGATTCTTCAACAGATTTTTCTAAACAACCTGACACACCCATGTCTTGATCCCTCATTGATCCATGCAGCTTCACTTGTTGCAGTCTGGAACCGATTTGATCTGATAGGTAAACGCTCTGCCAAACAAGCAGCACCTTAAACAAGTGCTCTACTGCTGCTTTTTGTGAACCTAAATCCGTCAGTGAATCTATTGCTCTTGTGTGTGCATGCACGCATGTGAGTTAGTGCATGTGCATCAGGAGCCATCTGCACTCTCACACAGGGTCTCAGCCCTGCCTCCAATTCTGAACCACTTGCTAAATGACATCTTTTTAGGCTGAAGAGGCTCGTAGCATTGAGTTTCTTATTTGGTATTCACTTGAGACGGCAGGTATGTTTGCTGAAGAACAGAAAATACTCCTCATTCCACTGGCTGGAAAATACCCTATCTTTGACTGAGAAGCACTTTTTCTTTTAACTGACTTTATGCTCAATGTGACAAATGTAGGAAAAAGGTAAACTAAATGAACAGACGAATGTTGTAGGTGTGAGGAAGGCACTTGGGGTAAAGTTCACTGCTGTTCCTTCAATTTTCCTCCACTTTAAAACTGAATTTCTAAACTTTGTAGATTAATGCCAACTTATACTTTTACCCTTATCATGTTAAAACCAAATAAATGGGACATGCTCATCAAGGCTCTGCCTTAAGAAAATGAAACCCATTCGCTAAGCTTTTAATTAACAGAATACTTTTTGATTTTATGATTTCTCTGCAAACTTGCAGGGATAAAGTAACGGAATAACTAAGATTTACGTTTATTTGACCTAAAGCTGTACTCCTAATCCTTTTTTAATTACAAATTATTCCGTTTTTTTATCTACAGTGCTTGAAACTGACTAACTGTTCTTTTATTGGATTTGGTTGAAATTTGAAGTAGCATCGAGCATCAATCCAACCCTAAGGACCGTTTGTAATTAGACATTTTCTGCGGCATGCTTCATGAAAAATGAATGAAATAAAAGAGGAAGCGTCTGTGTAAAAATTTACTTCCAGTTCATTTATTTGCAAACAGATCTGAACATTATGCAGTTCCATCACAGAAGTTCTGGATCCTTCACTGGTCTGATTAGTGCAAAAAAAAAATATTCTTTTTTTGTTTAACCCAAGAGACCCTTTTGAAAATCAACTTAAAAGTGAATGCCAGTTGTCACACTTGTGTAATGCACATTGCCAATTCCCCAATAGGTAACGTTTGATCAGTATCAGCCAGTGATGTTCTGTTTTCCCTGGTCCCCAAATATTCTCAGCTAGGTGTTCACATTGATGAACTTTTCTTTAGGAAATATTAATCAAAAATGTTTCAGTAGCTTCAGATAACAAGCCATGTTTTACCAAAAAGTGGGGGCTGTTCTTTCCAAGAAGTTGTCAGAATCTGATGTTTATGGTGCTCCTGGGTTAATGTCAATGCTTTCATATAGGACAGAAAGCAACTTTAAACTATATTTGAAACCAGAGGTTTACATACACCACATAAAAACACTAATGTGTTTTTTTTTCACTGTCAGACAAGAAATAAAAGTAAACCTTTCCTGTTTTAGGTCAATTACAATTACAATATGATTTCTGTTTGCTAAATGGCAGACTACTGAGACTATTTTTTTGGACAAATTGTTAATTCTTTTATCAAAGTTAAAAGTTTACATGCATTTATTAGTATTAATATTTGGTACTATCGCCTTTAAAATGTACTTGGATCAAACGTCTAGGATATCCTGGATGAAGCCCATCTGCTGGACTATTTAAATATGTATCTGTAGAGTTATATAATCTAATTCTTCTCTGAGAGTTCAGGCACATCACCTTTCTGTCCCGGTGGAGGATCCCTCCTTCATGTGAACACCCCTGAGGTTTCTTCTTTTTTCCAAAATCCATTTAATTTAGGAGTTTTTCCTTACCGAGAAGGAGAGTCTAAGGTAGGGATGCCCAGTTTAGTTAAGTCTGTTTAGTTTAGCAATCAGCTCTTCAATGACATTATGTTCTTTATGATTCATGTTTATTATACAATTACCAGTATGAAGCCCATTGGGATGACTATTTTTGTAAATATTAGGATATATAAATAAAGTTTAATTAAAATTTAATTGAATCCTTCCAAAAGCTTCTCACTAGATTTGGTTGGAATTTTGGCCCATTCCTCCTGACAGAACTGGTGTAATTGAGCCAAGTTTGTAGGTAGATGTCTTTTCCATCTGGATGTCCAACATATTTAGTGCCAACCAATATTGAGGATTAGGCTTCACTTCCGCATTAGCAATGAGAGTAGCAGATAATTACTCTGATATTTTTTCGGAGTAAGGACATTGTATTTAAACAACCAGCAAAAACACTCTTTGCAAAGTTTTCCTAATAACTATTGAGTATGTTGATCATGTCAGAGTAATTGCACCATTTGTGCTACCCAATGGTATTCAACACAGAGCATAACACTTTTCAACAGTTACTCTATAACAATGAAAAAAGGTCAAACCCAACAATGAAAAATTGGAAGTCTATACT
>CM074488.1:57450298-57507241 GCA_037389245.1 Oryzias sinensis
GCTAATTACCTTTTGTCTTGGTGTTATCTCTAAAGTTAACATGTCTTCTTAGAACTTCATGTATACTCTTCTTAAAACTGTCTCTTCATCATCTGTTTGGTTTCACAGACTTTTCTTAACTCTTTTTCAGAGTATTTTCATGGAAACGCTTTTTTAATGCACACTATTCCTTTAAAAAAATGCTATATTGTCATATTAAATGTTCTTAGACTATTTATCTAGCCTTAATTATAAAGTGTTTACAAAAACTTGTCTATTAAGGTAAAGTCATGCAACTATAAAGTGCTTAGTCTCTGTTTTCCTTTTTGTTCTGTAGGTGGTGGCACTCAAGCCCGGAGACACCAGACCTGGGGCAAAGAAACTTTCACCTGATAAAAAACCTAGTTATGTCTTGGCCCATCAAAAAAAGGCAACAGAGGTAAGATGGACAGTACTTGTTGTAGTCATTTGTGTTAGTAGTTAGTAGCTGCAACGTAGCAATGATTTCAAAGAAAAGAGTTGACATAGATAGCAATGACTGACATTCATATCTTGTAGTAATACTGTACTTAAGTAACCTTTAGTAGAAGTTTTGTATTTTGCAGTTACTGCGTGTATTTTTATTTAGATTCCTTTATTTTTGTACTTGATGCCTTACACACAAATTACAAACCCGAGCTTTGTGGGGTCCTTTTGTGAAAACCTTCCCCCAACTTTTTTCTGACTGGCTTTTACACACACAAGTTTCTAGCTGCTCTTTATGGGGCCCTCCCGTCTGCTAATTGTCTTTTGTCTTGGTGTTATCTCTAAAGTTAACATGTCTTCTTAGAACTTCATGGATACTCTTCTTAAAACTGTCTCTTCATCATCTGTTTGGTTTCACAGACTTTTCTTAACTCTTTTTCAGAGAATTTTCATAGAAACACTTTTTCAATACATACTTTTCCTTTAAAAAAATGCTATATTGTCATATTAAATGTTCTTAGACTATATATCTAACCTTAATTATATAGTGTTTACAAAAATTTTAGTATTAAGTTAAAGTCATGCAACTATAGAGTGCTTAATCCCTGTTTTCCTTTTTTTTTCTGTAGGTGGTGGTACTCAAACCTGGAGACACCAAACCTGGGGCAAAGAAACTTTCACCTGATAAAAAACCTAGTTATGTCTTGGCCCGTCAAAAGATGACAACAGAGGTAAGGTGGACAATACTTGTTGTAGTAATTTGTGTTAGTAGTTATTAGGGGTGTCACGATTCTCCAAATCCTCGATTCGATTGCATTTTCGATTCTAAGGTCACGGTTCGATTCGATTCTCGATTTTTACATTTGTTCTTTTTTAAGCACAGATTGTCATTTTTTAAAAACTAGACTGTAATACAATAGAATATTTGACCTTTGTTTGCAATGTAACACACTACACTGTCAAATTTAAAACTTTTATTAACAACATAAGGAAACAATAACTTATATCTTTAGTCAGTTAAAATTGTTAAAATAAACTGGCTTCCAGTTTCTATTTTGTAAGTGCAGCCTTCTTCAAAAAAGATGACATTCAAGTTCACAACAAAACAAACAAAAACAATAAAACAGAGACATGTCCATAGTCTCTGAACAATGAAGTGTCTTAAACTTTTTGTGAACAGATAAACATGTACCACACTGATAACTACTTTTTATCCCCTCAAAATGATGAGTGTATTCTTCCATATTTTTACAAGGTCTGCTCAGACCTTCAATAACTTTCTCTTTTACATTATTGTACACGGAGGGAATCACCGTAGCTGAGAGGTGTGTTCTACTGGGGATTTCGTAGCGGGGCTCTAACACGCTAATTAAATGCGTAAAACCGCAGCTTTCCACCACCGAATAAGGTTGCATGTCCGCCCCTATGAATACTCCAACCGCAAGCCTAATCACATTTGCACGAGTTGAGTTGCTTGGAAGTTTAATTCCAAATGAAGACGGAAGAGTAGTTTGTGTAGTTGTTGGTTTACAGATGAATCTATGTTTTTGTTGTGCCTGCGTGATGCCCTGCATGTTAGTCGTGCTGTCCGTGAGAGAATACGCCACACACACATACAGCAGAGCTTGCAAACTGTTTTATTAATTTTTTGTCAACAACGCGAACGTTGTCAACATAACTCACTGGAAATCCAAAATGCCTCCACTCCAGCGACTTCGGTGAAAGAGGAGGGGATTAAAGTTCTGTCGATGGGTCTCCTGCATCTGCAGTTACCATGCTATCTTTTGAGTGGCTGTTAGAGGAGGTTGACTCGCAGCACTTCTTTTTTTTCTTTTTTAAACTTCATTAACAAATAGACTCGCAGCCCTTTTTCCGCTTGGTAAGTAACCAGACGCAGCATGGGGGCTTGGCAGCATTGACGATTCCATTTTTTCATTCGAAGTTCGAGACTTTGACTTAATTTCGATCGATTTCGATTTAAAGTCGAAATCGTGACACCCCTAGTAGTTATACTGCAACTTGGCAATGTTTTCAAAGAAAAGTGATAATATTTTCAACAATGACTCAATTAAATTTAGTGTAGTAATACTGTACTTTAGTAACCTTTAGTACAGGTTTTGTATTTTGCAGTCATTACATGTATTTTTATTTACATTCCTTTATTTTTGCACATACACACAAATTAAAAACCTGAACTTTGTGGGTTCCTTTTGTGAAAACCTCCCCCCAACTTTTTCCTGACTGGTTTGACTTTTACACACACAAGTTTCTAGCTGCTCTTTATGGGGCCCTCCCGTCTGCTAATGATATTTTATCTTGGTGTTATCTCTAAAGTTAACATGTGTTTCTTAAAACTTTATGGATTCTCTTCTTAAAATTGTTTATTTTTTATCTGTTTGGTTTCACAGACTTTTCTTAACTCTTTTTCAGAGTATTTTCAGAGAAACGCTTTTTCAATCCACGCAATTCCTTTAAAAAAGGATATATTATCATATTAAACGGTTTTGGTCTACATATCTAACCTAATTATAAAGTGTTTACAAAAACCTTTGTATTATGGTGAAGTCAGGCAACTATAAAGTGCTTAATCTCTGTTTTCATTTTTGTTTCTATAGGTCGTGGCACTCAAACCTGGAGACACCAGACCTTTGGCAAAGAAACTTTCACCTGATCAAACATCAAGTCAATTCTCGGCCCGTCAAAAAATGACAACAGAGGTAAGGTGGAAAATACTTGTTGTAGTCATTTGTGTTATTACTTATAATACAACTTGGCAATGTTTTCAAAGAAAAGTGAAGATGTTTTTAACAATGACTCAATTGAATTTAGTGTAGTAATATTTTAGTTCAGTAACCTTTAGTAGAGGTTGTATATTTCGCAGTCATTGCATGTATTTTTATTTACAGTCCTTTATTTTTGCACTTGATGCCTTACACACAAATTACAAACCTGAACTTTGTGGGGTCCTTTTGTGAAAACCTCCAACCAACGTTTTCCTGACTGGTTTGACTTTTACACACACAGGTTTCTAGCTTCTCTTTATGGGGCCCTCCCGTCTGCTAATGATCTTTTATCTTGGTGTTGTCTCTAAAGTTAACATGTCTTTCTTAGAACTTTATGGATTCACTGTCTCATCATCCTCTGTTTAGTTTCACAGACTTTTCTTAACTCTTTTTCAGAGTATTTTCAAGTAAACGCTTTTTTAATGCACACTACTCCTTTAAAAAAATGCTAAATTGTCATATTAAATGTTCTTAGACTATTTATCTAGCTTTAATTATAAAGTGTTTACAAAAACTTTTGTATTAAGGTAAAGTCATGCAATTACAAGGTGATTGATCTCTGTTTTCATTTTTTTTTTTTTACTATAGGTGGTGGCACTCAAACTAGGAGACACCAGACATAAGACAAAGAATCTTTCACTTGATCAAACATCAAGTCATGTCTTGGCCCGCCAAAAAGTAACAGAGTTTTTCTCAAAAAAAATTATTTAAAAAAATGCTTTTCAATGCACGCAATTCCTTAGAAAAAAAACTATTTTGTCACATTAAACATTCTTGGACTTAATATCTAGACTTAATTGTAAAGTTTTCCAAAACCTTTGTATTAAGGTAAAATCAGGTCACTATAAACAGTCACTATAGTTAGTCACCATAAGGTTCTTAATCTCCTTTCCTTTTCTTTTTTCCTATAGGTGGTGGTACTCAAAGCTGAAGACACCAGACCTGAGGCACAGAAACAATATTATTACACTTGGGTTTTTATATTATTCTTATTATTTTTAAGTATATTTTTTATACTTATTATTTTCTTTAAAAATTACTAATCTTGTATGAGTTACAGTAAATAACGATGTAAAAATCTGGCTATAAAGTAACTGTAAAAATGTTTGGTTAAAGTCTGTTTAGATGTACACATAAGGCTGCAAGCAAGTGGAAAGTAAGTAAAATGTATGCTATGTGTTTCTGACAGTTTGCCTTTACAGCTGGTCTGAAAGGAACAATAAATCTAATTAAGAAACAAAAAAAAAGATTTTGGACCCTAGTTAGATACAAAAGCTTAGAATATTTGTGTATGCAGCAAGCGGACCTCACAACAACTGAATGTTGGAAATGAACCCCATAAGTGACCAAAAAACTAACATAAACTTTTTAAAATTCAAATTCGTTAAAACAAAAATGGTTTTTATGTTTGGTATTTTTTTATAGTGCCTCCTGATTTTTTTCACACTTGTAGCACCTTTACAAATGGTGGACCCCACAACTTGCTAAAAAACTGTTGGGCCCCTCAAAGGGGGAATGCAAGTATGTGTGTGTGTGTGTGTGTGTGTGTGTGTGTGTATGTGTGTGTGTGTGTATGGACAATTAAAAAAGGTCAAGTAAATTTATATAATAAAAATATAAAAGTCAATAAATAATGCTTGCTATTCCCTAAACATTCTCTGCTGGAGGTAAACCACTTTCTCATTTCTCCTGGAGACTGACTTCTCTGAATGATCAGGGCAAACATTTGCATATCAATAATGGAAACCTTCCCTACGAAGTACCATTGCAGGTGTATAGACTATTCCAGAAATGCTCAAATACATTATTCTCACCTTCGAATGCACCACATTGGTCCCCATTGTGGAGAGACATTAAAGAAATCCTTCTTTTTTACCTGCTTTGCTGACAGTTTCTCTCTCTTTTTTTTGTTTTTTGTTTTGCATGCAATCAAACACAGAAGGATGCCTCCCATGGTTATTTCCAACAAGTAGAATTTTTAGAGTTTCTAAGCATTTCAGAAGCTTTTAACAACTTTATGCCATAAAAAAAAATACACCAAACAAAGTTTAATTACTCTCTTGGGGAACAGCATCACCTGCAAGCCCAGAAGAGGAGTCCTGGTGTTCATTCAGAGCTTTGCTGAACAAACTTGGTTCTGCTCCATCAAGTGAAAGTGGATGTTGAATGAGAGCTGACAGTGATGCAAATGAAGGCGAACTCATAACCCACATCCCTGACCCTCCTGGACCATTACCACTATAATCTAATTCTGTGGGCAAGACTAGGAAAGAAACTATGGTTCTGTGTGAAATGTAATTATTTATGCAGGAACAAGCATGTTTCATCTCTTTACACATGCAATATCTATGTCCACTTTATCCTTCTGCAGCCAGTCCTGACTGTCATGCCAGGGTACATCCTGGACAGGACGGTACATATCTTCCTATAGGCTGGTGTCTACTGAAACAGCAACACAATTAGGAAGAGAAATGGATGCAGTTCCAACATAATCCCAGCATCAGAAACGGAAAAAGTATGATTCCTCCAATGCTAAAACAATATTAGGATTCTCTGCATATTGCCTGCAGACCTGAGGCTGCAGAGCCACATGCGGCACTTATATCCCTCCATTCTTCAAGATCCTCTAAGATAGCACAAGGGTTTACAAAAAACCTGTAAAAGATGTGAAATATATTTGTTTTATAGTTTTGGTCAATTTGTATTAGCGAATAAAGTTTTGTCATTTATGTTCAGCTTTTCAACGAAGTAACTAAGCAAAATGACGGTAACACATCTAATGTGTTGTACTTGGTTTTTATTATTAGAATAATGATGTATAGATTTCCTTTTTGTTTGGATTCTACACCAATGTTATCATGTTTATATTGATGGTAAAAGAAAAAAGAAAAAAGATGAAGGTTCACCAAATAGAAATGTCCATGTGTGGTTTTCTTACATTTTTTATTCTATTAAATCTGTTGCAGCACGAGGATCTTAATAGGCACAGGCTGTATTTTATTTTGAAAGGAACTTTCAATTATTGGAAATATTAAAAATCTACATTTTATAAAAGGAATGGCTTAATGTTCACAAAAACACAAATGGAGTTTATTTTTCTAAATGTTTGTTTGGGTGGGATTGTGGCTCTCTCTGGGTTTTGGTCAGTATGGAAACTGAACCAAATGGCTCTTTAGTGTTAAAGGTTGCAGACCCCTGACCTAGAATGTTATGGAAACACTGATTTTAGCAGGAAGGCTTATGAGAGCTATTGCAGAAGAAGTGGAAGTGTTGAGGACATTCCACACAAAAATGCTGAAAAGTTGCTGAGGGTTTCAGGAAGTTCAGAATTTTTGTCCCCTCCTGAAAGAGCGAGAGCAAAGGTGTTTAGGTATCCTAAGGACAGTGGAATGGGTCATTTAGGAACATGGGGCGATGAATGTGGATTCGCTCAGTTCTCATTGTACTTCTTTAGCATGTCCTTGTAGAAATTTGTGTAAGGGGCAAATTTAGAGTCCCATTAACCTATAAAACATGTTATGGGACTGTAGAAGGAGGCCGGGGTGCCTTAAAAGCCAATGTTTGCAAAGAAAGAGCTTGCAAACTCCACAGAGAAAGGACCCAGCAGGGAATTGAACCAGGAACCTCCCCGCTTTTTTGTGATGGTACAACACCACCCTGCACCCTGGTCCCCCACAGAAGCTTGACCATTTTTTACAATGCAAATATTGCTAAAGACAAATAGTTACAAGCAATATTGTTTTTATTTTCAAGGCAGTTAACTTCTGTCAAACCCATTAACATGTTACCAAGAGGGACCTTTTTTGATTTATTTCTTATAAAGTAAAAAAATACACCAACTTTAGTTAAGATGCAAACTGTTAGTCTCCCTCTGTTATTACCCCTCCATTTCCTGCTGAAATGAATCACACCGTTTGATAGCTAAATTGCTTCCTGCAACTCTTTTCCATGGCGGCTGGTCATCGCAGAAATGAAATTCTAAAGGCCATTGCCAAAGTTCTTTTTTTTTTCTTTTTCGTCCATGTCTCCTATAGCACGTGGGATAGAAAAATTGGAGAAGAAAATCCCTGAATCCATCTACAAAGAACATTGCTGATTTCCTCCTGCTGCGCCCTCATAAAAACTGTGTTTATCTGCTACATTTTTGCTGTCTGTCAATCTGATGGAGACAGTTGGAGCTGCCACTCTTCTTTCTGCTCCTCAGTGTTACAGGAGCTGCACACCAAACCTTGACATTTTCTGCTTAAAATAAAAAAGGTACATGGGCAATTTTCCTATATCTTGACATCTCTGGAAATATTGCTTTTACATTTCGGGCTTTCCTATTGGTTTGCATTCACTGCAATCACACAGCCTACGAAAGCAGTTTTGAATTTATTTGCAGGGCAAGAACATTTTGATGAGCTTTAAGATACAATCAAAACACTGCTAAATGAGGAGCCAAATTAGGTTTTTTCTTTGGAAACCACTGACTCCTAATTTTCCACATAATTACACTCGCTGCTTTTTGGAGGGACAGTTTTCATACTTGACTGAATCTCCTTTTCCAATCAAGCAGAGAAGAGAAGATATGTCCCATGTCGTTGAACAGAGAAGTTTTCACCAACGCAAAATAAACAAAAATGTTTCTGTGTGTCTCATAGAGTGAATTGTGCAGCTCAAAGATTTGATGCTCAGATATCAAAGTTTGAGGTCCAGAATGTTAGTTTATGTCTTCTGCTTCAAAAGATTTGAAGATGCCAAATCATGTTGTTTGTTGTTTTTTGACAGTCTTTCTGTGATATCTTAATTCACTCCGTTTCTCACTCACTACATGACATGTAAAAAGAAAATTAAGCTTAGACTTGCATTTCTGAGTTCTGTAGTTTTTGGAGTATAAATCGCACTAGAGTAATAATTGATAACTAACAGTTTATTAATGATTTGTTAACTAGCTATGATGGATAGTTATTATTAAGTGTTAACAGTAATTTTTCGAAGAAAATACGGGAACAAGAACGGACAGAATATCTGAACGCTTCACCACCAGAACACATTGATGCTTATTTAACTTCATGAAAAATAAGAAGGAATATTAGCTAAACATATGAATGATTCAGAAAACCATAGCATAAAGGACATAATAATAAGTCAACTGAACTAAAATCGCTAAATCCATTGAATTCTTCATCCTCTGTGTCACTTTGGAACAATTCCACCAAGCCTGGCATTAGACTGAGTGGCACTTCTTCTTCTGCATTCTGTCAGTAGCAAACACACACCTTCACACCTACAGTGCCTACTAGAGGTTGATGCTATTTCTACTTTTTTTTTTTCCAAAAAGAAAGCCTTGCAAGTTGCACCTATGGCTAAACAATGCAAAAAGAAACGCAATTTATGCCTCGAAAAAAAAAAAAAACATTTCTTTAGTCAAATTGTGAATCAGGAGCAGATAATAAAATGCAGTTGGAAAAACCTTGAAGCTGTGACGTAGAATAGACACTACTACAGTAAGCCACACGCTCCCTGCTCCTCTTGTGGGACAGCATGTAAACCAGTGACGTGCAGTCAGGAGAGGCAGGTGAGGCTGTGCCTCACCTGTCATTATGGGAAGAAAAGAGAAAAAATAAATTCACTTATTATATTCAATCAGTAATTTGTGCTTTGCAGTCATTTTCCATTTAACTGTACCATTTTTGGGTGTTTTTTCTTTTCAAAATCGCTGAATTTCCGCACTTGACGTGCAATGAGGCACCAGCCCGCTGAGCCTCACCTTGGATTGCGCAATACCTATGTAGTCAGACGGTACTGCTGTCTCTCTGTATATCAGTTCAATCACTCGTACTATATGAGCTGAGTTTGCATAATTTAGCAGATGTATATGATGTACAGTGTTTGTTTTTATAAATAACTGTATGTGAGGGACGTGTTTCTTGTGCTGAGCGCTAAACGCCGGCGAAAAAGCTGCTGGGTGAGGCCAGAAGTTCTCGTGCCTCATGTTAGGGGGCGCCAGTGAGCCCTGAGATTATGACGCTAAAAAATACTAGAAGAAGTGATAGCAAGCGGCAAGTCATTTTCTTCAGAAGGAGCGGCGTATGGACTTTATTTACAAGTAAAGGTAAGACGATAATAACGTTTGTGATTTTTTTCTATGCTGCAGTTTGTATATGAAAAAAAACATGTTGAAATGATATTTTAAACAAAACACGTTAACTGTTGTCAATCAAATGGTGAATAAGTTACTCAGTATGGTTCATATGTTTGTAAATCTGACTGATGACGTCAGTGCCTCACCAGCCATTAACCTCACCGCACGTCACTGATGTAAACATATGGATAATGGGAAGCAGATGCAGGCTAACTCGCCGCCAACAGTCCCCACAACTCAGAGGTGAATTTCTAATTAGGTTGAGTTTTTTTATTTTGGGCTAAAAAAAAGCACAATTATAATTAAAAAGACCACTGGGAAAACTTTTGCAATAGATGAAAAAAAAAGGTGATTGGAGTGGGTCTTTAAAAGACTGCATCCATCTGCAGAGGGGGACTGGAGTTGGGTGAATAAGGGAGATATAAAAGACTAAAATTGTATCTAATTTTTAAAAGAGTTGACATGAACCATGCTCGCATGCTAAAGAACTTGTGCCTCCAGGTATTTTTAATTTGAGCAGGTTTCTCAGAGAGAAGGGAAATAGCTTTTCATACAACAAAACAAAACAAAACATATGTCACTGACTTTGTAGGGGAAGGGTCTGAAACTGAATGTGTGCATTTCAGCTATTCAGCTGCTCTGTCACACGTCGTTTCAGCTCAACCTGCGGCGAACTCCAGCTAACCCATCTCACAGGCCGACGCCCTAATAGCTCAAACGAAGCCATTAAACTGTCTCGTCCAATTACACAGCCACTTTATCTGAGACAGGCGGCCATATTCAGCAGCAGACAGTCTTTCTGTGATCTCTTAATTCACTGCGATTCTCACTCACCAGGAGCTATTGTAAAACTTTAATGCCCCCTCAAACCCCCGCCTCACTCTAGCCACGGTGTACAGTGAAGACAGAGTCAGAGTGACCCGGGGCTCTGCTATTATCTCTAAACATTCACTGTGTGTGCGTCTGTCAGTCTGTGCACACTTAATCTGTGCAAGTCACGCTTCTTCTTTTTATCACGTTTTTTTGGTCTTTTATGGGGCTCAACTTTCTCTAAAGTTAGCATCGCGTTTTACAATTTGGTTCATGTTATTTCTATCTAGGTCAGTTTGGTTCAGTTCAGCTTCATGTCATCAAGCAGCTGCGGTTAAAACATCGGGCTGCTATTCTGGCAAAAAAGAAAAGCAGGAAGAAGTACATATTAATTGTTTAATCGGCCCTCATAAATAATGTTTAGTTCATCAAACAAACATTAGCGGAAGAAATCATGAGCTCAGGTTTTCTGCAGTAAACGTAATGAAGCCTTTGTCAATTTGTGCTTTTATTGCTGTTTGGTAACCTTGAGTTCTGTGAAAGGCACCTAATAAATACATTTTATTATTATTATTAAAGACCAGAGATTAAAATCAGACTATTGTCCCTCACTTCATCCACATCCACAGTAAATATTAACACTTTTTGACTCTTTTTTAAAATTAAAGTATCTAGTTGGAAAAAAAGAAGGAAAAAAAATTAAAAGCAGAACTTTTAATGAGAAAACATTTTATGCATCACAACCAATTAATTAAAACTCCCGTAATAATTTCTTAGTTAAGCAAGACATTAGTATTTAGAGAGCAGAAATGAAAATTAATCATTTGAAAGTATATAGCTATTTTATTTCTTTTTATAAAAAAAACAGTAAAAATCAAGCAGCTGCAAGTCGACATCAGGAAGCTGAATCGTGAAGGTTATAAAGCCACAGATTCTATAGGAGTGAGGAGGTCTGAATTGTGCCCCACTAAAAACATCACACATCACTTCATGTGAGATTCATTAAAATTAAGGTAGGGAGCAAAATATAATAAAGGTCGTGTGGGATTTATTTGTGTAAAGGACTATTATTTTTTTGCCCTTAATTTTTAAGTGTAAAAGATGTTTTACCTGTGTTAAACTATTTTAAAAGATTTGATTTTGTTGAGTTTCTCTCCCATTTGTGACAACGAATGTGGGAAGAAAGGACCTGATAGGAAGACTGAAAGACGTTTTTATATTTTTAAATGAAACTCTCCTTGGCAATTAAAGTTAGCAGCTAAATAGCTGCCAAACAAAAGAAATTTTGAATTTTGTTCTTTTCTGCAATATTATGAGTATTTTCATGTTTTTTCTTTCATTTTCTTTCCCTTGCACAGTGTTTCTTTGGCACATTTGTTGGGAAGCATTGGTGCAGGACCCAGAACACAGAATACAAACTTTACATAAACAGACTCAGAGACAAATAAGTAAAACAAAACAGATTCCCTGAAAACCAGAGACTTAAATAAATTGAGGGTGATTATCTTAAATTGAGACACCTGTGGATGGTTAACTAGAACCTGGTGTGAGTGGCAGGTGGAAAAAAAACGAAACCTGAGAACAAAACACAAGAACCAAGAATTCATCAATGAGAAACAGTCCTCACACCTCTAACGGTTAATCATCATAATCTATGTTTGAGTCAGTATTTTTTCAGGATTTTCTTTATAACAGATGTGGAAGCAGCAGAGAAATTCTCCTTTTGTTGTGCATTTTAAACTTATGGCAAACTTTTCTGAAATCCTGATGTGAGAGCTTTGCCCCCAGCAGATCTTCCCCTTCTCAAAGATATGAAAAGTTTATGAGCTCTTTGAGACAACTATGTTGGGTTAAAAGTTTGTGAAAACACAGGGCTCGCACGAAAGCTGAAGTGTTTCAAAATGAGCAGGGTGGGAACTTCATGATTGTGGAATGAAATGTTTCTCTGTGCCAAAATAGCTCAATTATTTGACCAATTCTTTTATGTGCACTCATGTTCTGTGCTTGAAAACATGTTTAAACTTGTGCAAAATGCATGTTTGTTAGACACATGGTAATAGTAGCATTTTATATAAATGACAATTTTTTTGCCAGTTTTGGAGTGAGTTTTAAACACCAAGCTGAACTACATAGAATTACGCCAATGAAGTGACCATTATTAAATATGATTGCACAGAAGACACTGTTTAGCACACACATCCCATTTAGACCCTAATTGGCAACACAAAAAGGGGAAACACAAAAACTTTATATTAAATCATAAACACAAATATGATAGCAGGGTGATTGAGAGCCTTTTTATGTTGCTCTGACTTGATGGTAGCCCCCTTTTGACCTAAAATACAAATTTTATCTTCATTTTGGGGCTTCAAATGAGAATAAAAGGGAAAAAATAAGAAGAAGGGTAAAATAAGTAGAAAATATGAACAACCACAAACTGTTTTTGATTTAAAAATAAAGTCCAAGACACAAAAGTAATTTTGACACAATAATGAATTTATCAAATGCAAAACATCTTTTTCCATATTACACACATAAGAAGTGCAACGTAAAGGCCGCCTTTCATGAGCAGGTGATCTTCAGCTCATGTGACCAGAAATGCTGCAGTTGAGCCTCATGCATCATCAAAATGAAAATTACAAACCCTCAGATGAGCATAATACTGGCTCCTCAGCAGCTGAGGAAGATGCATAGCTCCTAATCCCATCACTGCAGACCAAAGGGGGTTTTATTTCTAGATGTAACCAATCCTTTGCCTAAGTCTGCACACATGATTATCTGTTTGCAGCTGGATTTCGGCACTTGCTAATGCTTGATAAAAATAGATTGGTTGTGATGGGTGGTGAGGCAGGATTTCTCGCCCAAAGGGGACACAAAAGAAGTTTAAAAGCAAATGTCCTGGTTTAAAAAAAAAGCCATACAAATGTGCACAAATGAGAAGCTCAGAAACAACACAAGAGGGAAATTCATGTGCAAAAACAGTTGATCACATATTTATCACATATCAGATTTGACATAAAACAGTTTTTTTATGTAGTTTTAATTTAAATAGAGCCCAGAGTAGGAGCAGTGTGTCTGTGAGACTCACTGCACATATCTGTCTCTGAGGTCATTTTTTCCCTCCCTTCTTGTGTGTTTATCTCTGTCTCTTCTGTCTCATTTTCTCAATTTCATCGTCCTGTCCTTCTCCTTCATTCCTCTCCTGTGGCGATCTGTCCCCTCCAACTTCTTCTGAGAACATGGGTACAGCAAGCCATTCAATTACTTCGCCATTCCCTTTGCTTTTCCTGTTTTTCTTTCCTCTGTCTCCATGACTTCCTTTTACAGAATACTCTTCAGCAATCCTGACATGAGAGCTAGCCCAACCGTGCAATGCGATCGTGACAGTTGGATCAGTCAGGAGCTTCCCCTCACCTACCCTTGAAATGCTTTAGACAGTAAATGATACCTTACAAAGCTGCAGCCACATAAAAGCTTCAGCTCTGACTTTGTTTTCCCTGCTCAAATTAAACCATTGGGGAGTAACACTCCTGTGTTTAAACTTCCCTCATGAATTGCTAAAAAAGAAAACCAAATTTAGAGAAAAGTCTTATGTTTCTTGTTTGTTGTTTTCTCAATGTAATGTTGTCCAGTGCTGCCAAACCTAATTGTTAGTTGGCATCCCACCGAGCTGCAGGTTCTGCTCTCCTCCATGTCTCCATGCTGTCATAATGAGGCGCTGGCGGATCCATAACTGGAATGGCCGGCCTCGTCTGAGGCTGTCAGCTTTGTTTATTTAAAAATGACTTCCTGTCTCTCCTTAAAGCCTTCTACGCTCTTTAGTTCACTTTTGTCTCCTAAATATATATTCCTTTGTTGTTCTGTATCATAAAAATAGCGGTGTGTTAGTTGAACGACAGACTTTGAAGACGTTGTCAGCTTTACATTCGAAGCTATCTCTCAAATGGAGTGAACAATAATAGAAATAAAACGTGGAAATGCTTTTCCAATAACCAGGAGGATTGGCAGTGGGAGCCGTTGCAAACAGCTTCGTCTGCATGCGTTTTATTACAGGTTCTACTGTATGAAACTGTGAGCCACACATGTCCACCGTATTTAATTTATGTGTAATATGTGTTGTGTGAAGAGGAAGAGAAAAGAAGGCAAACCAAGACGCTTGTTTCATTAAATTTAAAATTATTGGCAGCGTGTTTTTTATTATGCCTGACAGAAAGGATTTAAAGCTGCCGGCAGACTCTACCTCCTGTGTCTGCACAGGAGCACGGAGCATGACATTACAGCCGAGGAAATGAAAACAGGCACATCACATAAACACTGCAAGCATTAGGAGCTGTGATGGACAGGCAGAGTAAGATGTCTTTCAGACATTAAAGTATAATGCAGCTAAAGATTTAAACTTTTTTTAAACTAATGGAAAAATAAAACACTTTTTTGTCTGATTTATTTTATTAATCCATCCTTATAAGAACTGTTTGTTTCTTTAAGTTCAGGTTCTAGTATTCATTTATTTTCTGTTCATTTAGTTGCGTTTGAGTCCAGTTTTTCTCAAAATTAAGCTCACAGCTGGTTTTGGTTTCTAATCACTACAGCTGTTTCAGTTTAGTTAAATTAGTTCAAACAGAGTGTTTTAATTGATTTATTGGCATTTGGCACTTTTTTTTTCTTTGATTCAGATCTGATTTTTTTGAAAAGTGGCTGCCGGTGTACGCTTACGGCCCCTCTGACCATCACCAGGACATTCATACGCATTCATACACCAGTGGAGCCCTACTGGAGGCAGGGAGGGTGAGGTGTCTTGCTCAAGAACAGTTGGCGGGGGATCGAACCGTCAACCCTTTGGCCGACCTGCTGTATTAATGTTTTGTATTGTTATGAAATTAAATACATGTAAAGAAAAAGAGATTCGTTATTTCGTGGTACATGCGTGATATACGTGATTCATCAGTGGTTTTTGTGTTCATCAATCAACGATGTTGGCCATATTGGCCAACGAATCTTTACATGAATTGGGTTTGAGCTGTTCAAAATTTTTGCTCTGTTGAGAATTACGCAGTTTATGCGTATTTTATGTAGTTTATGCACAATTATTACGTAAATCTTACACAATTGTGTGTGAGTTTGGGAGATGCACACACAAATTTGTGACTTTCTACAACCGTTTCACGTATGTCCAACAGACTTTTTCCTGCATGCACGTTGATGTATAACTTTTATATCCTTATATATATCCTTATTATACACATATTACGTTAAAATCAATAATGACTTGCATATAAACGGGACAATAATCACGCACGGTTCATGTTATTTGCGTGATTTATTCATTCTTCTTCTGTGGTTTTAACATGGTTCCTTCGTGATACATCTGTGACAATTTCACACGAAGACCACAACTTTTCTCACTTTTTCCACGTATATTCACATACAACCAATTTTCCTCTGTACTGTGTGCGTAAAATATACATATTGACTGTGTGACATGGTCTTTTGTTCTTTAGATTTGTTATTTCATTTCTTTTAACTGCAATATTGTAGTTTACATTCATCTTGTCTTTGTTTTCATTCCTCTGATCCCTGTCATCACCTTTATTTTGAAAACGTTTTTCATCAATTTATGTCTTCTTTCCCTTAAGGGGTCTCCACAGACAATCATCTGCCTCCATCCAATCCTCTTTATCCTCATTCACACTAACCTCCCTCATGTCCTCCTTCCCCACGTCCATGAATCAAAATGCCTTTTGACAGAACAATATTATTGATGTTTGGCCATCACACTTCATAATGTGATATTACAGCAGTATGCTTGTTTGGCAGTTTGAATTTTATCAGCATACAGTTTTGTTTTTTGTTTTTTTGGGTTTTCCTTGATGTGTTTTCTTCACATATTTGTTTTGTGATTGACACTAATCTCATTTTATGTGTTAATTTTGCTTTTATCTGAGTAGAGGAAACTTTATTTTTTAGCATGTCTATGAAGACTCTCATTCATCCAGGTTGGTTCCATTGTAGTAGGCTCTTATCCAAGAGGCTTATCCAGAATTGACAAAGCCTCTTGGATAAGAGGCGAAACGTCTTCCAACTTTAAAACCAAGTCCAGATGACATCCCCTAAACCTACTACAATTTATTTTTTTGCATAATCGTATAAATCTATTTTTTACATGCAACCATGAAAGAATAAAAGTGCAGTCCAGTTTAAATAAACACCAAAAACCAATCTAACATTAGTGAAGCATCTTTGTTATAGGCAAGAATCACAATTGCTCACTTTTCAAAAATTTTTCTGCTTTTTAGTCTTTTAGGCCGCCTTTACACTGCAGGTCTTGATTCTCATATCCGATTTTCTGACTATATCCGATTTTTTTGACGACCCGCTTACATCATCTTTTAAAAGTGACCCGTATCTGATTTTTGCATTTACACTATACAATGCTGAAACTATCAAACATAGACGTTCTGAGGACTACGTAGCAGTATTTCCGCCTTCCGCGGACCTCTTTTGGACTTTTGTGATTGCAGTTGTCATGGAGGCAACGCAGCGACGGAAGGAGGCGTTGCCTTGGGCGCTTCTGAGGGGAGAGGAAAAAGGGGGGCTGCTTGGCTCTCTCTGAATTTTGAATGAGGAAGTGTTTGCAGATGTGCTGTACTAACAGTTTGATCCACGTGTTGAACCTTTGCTGCGTAATGACTTCTCTTTTCTGACCGTAGTCAGAAACACACGGGAGATTTCTTCGGGGTTCACTTTTCCGTTCTGAACCCTCAGCCTCCAGAGTGGGTTAAGAAAGACTCCAAAACTTTTGAGGGAGACACCTTATTTTTAATTTACGGTTCTCCGACACTCCCCCGCTCCATGCTCACACCCGCTTTCCTCTCCTTACACATGAGAGGAAAAAATCGGAATTGAGTCACTTGAACCATGCAGTTTAAATGCGGCCTTAGTCTCCACAAAGAGGCTGCATGTGTCACAAACAGGAGCCCCTTAATCTGAGTTTCTGATTCCACTGAAACCTTCAAACACAATAACTCCTCCTTTCTATTTGCTGAAACCCCCTCAGCTGACCTGACTTACTATGAATTTACTTTTACTAAATCACCCTCAGTTCATACCACTCTTTTTAAAAAGGAATCCCTGATTGTTGAGAACTTGATTGAATTAAATTCAGTTCAGGTCAAACTGATCTAACCTAATTTCAAGTCAATCTGTTGGAACTGTTTCTATGTAAAGACAATAATAAACAAATTAAAAAATATAAAAAAACATGAGGAAATTTGGTGAAAAACACACCCATGATGTGACGGTAAAAAACACTAATGTTCCAGCAGAGGGCTTATTGATTCTTTGTGGACACAAGCCTTAAATACGACATAAAAAGAGAGAGAAAAAAGTAACAGAATAAAAACAAATTCCAGAAGCCTCTTGTAACAAGCTGCGGGAAGAACTTTTTTAACCCCTTTACAATTCAACATTTCCCTTGAGTTTTGTAAATAGTTGTTGAAATAGCTTGTCTACCATAACTATTTTTAATGCATACATGCCAATACGCATACATATACAGCCGTTGTTGTATCACATGTCAATGTTATTTGATTTGATTACTTTATAGTGTAGTAATTAAAATTGTAGTGTGGACATCTCTTCAAGTCCACCAACAAACAGTTCTTCAGCTTAACTTCACTTAAGCCTTTAAATACCCAACCAAAACAAAAGTGTGTGTTTTTTTTCGTACAGTGATTGGTACGTTGGCTCCAGCCAGCGTGGTTAGCCTACCCCAGGGAGTATTGCTTTGAGGGAGTAGTTCCCAATCCTGGTCCTAAGTGAACACTGTCCTGCATGTTTTCCATGTTGCCCTGTTTATTATGCACACCTGATTCAGCTCATCATCAGGCTCTGGAGAAGCCTGACAATGACAGTCATCAAAGGCAGGTGTGTTGAGCAGGGTTTGATTAAAAATAAATGCAGGGCAGTGTGACGAGAGGACCAGAGTTGGGAAACACTGATATACAAAATCAATTTTTTTAATAATATGTTTTTTTTAAATAATAATCAAACAGTCGTTTGGTTGAGCAGGCAGTTAAAGGGTTAAGAGACCACAAAAGCTTTGATTGTTGTTGGCACACCAACAGACTAAAGGTTCTGGGTATTTTTAGACTGAACCCCTTTTATTACAAGGGAATAAAGAGGTTGTATAGAAATAAATAATTCTGAATAGTTCTGCTCTTTCTTGATTACTAGTCTCCCACCCATCTTGTGAGTCTGTGAACATCTGTGCAGAGGTAAAGTTCAACCACTCCCCTGAACAGTAAACCATTCAAAACATTGCAACCCAGTGGATGCTGACAAATCAAAACACTGCGTGACAGAAGATTGGTTTGGTCTGCATTAAATTTGACTATAACTGATGTAAACACGAATGTTCCTGTACATGTGAATTACATCAAATAGACTCATGGCCTTATGATGGATGTTGTTTTAGCAACAGTGCAAGAGTGCAAACACTGTTTATGCTGGTTCCTATAATCCCCCGATTTTCTGTTCTTTTTATTCTAACTGGTTTTTAAATTAGCTTGAAAAAAATCTTGTCTACACAGACACAAGCAAAATCTTGTTTCAGTTTTGTTGAATTTTTACTGTGCATTTGACATAGTTGACTATATGACTGTACTCCAGTAACTGGAGGACTCGGAAGGCATTTCTAGTCCTGCCCTTAAATGTTTATTGAAAAAAACTGTTTAACACTTATCCTGAAAACAGGAAGTACTTTATTGAAATCTAAAACAAACTGTGGTGTTTCAGACCAAATGGCCTTGGCTTGTGGGGTTCCCCAGGGATCAACCTTGGGACTTGCCTTCTTCAATGTATACAAACTTCTACATGCAAAAATAATGTATCTAACCACAGTTGTGCAGTTGAAACACATCACCACATTTTGTCTACAGCAGATGTATATGAACGAGTGGACTCACTCTGATACTGCATCCAACAGATCAGAGTGGAAGCAGAACAACTCTCTGCAGCCAAACACAAGCAGCAGTGAGATAATTATCTTTGGCCCAGAGCAACAGTAGAGTGCTAACAGTCCCTTTGGCTCTTTTTCACAAAAACCTACAGGTCAGGTTGAAAAGCTCAACCTAATCATGTTCTCTGACTTGAACATTATCAGCTCCATCACCTCTATAACATCACTATTTTATCATTTTAAAACATTGTCAGAGTCAAATGTGCATGTCTAAACCAGACCTAGAGACTTACTGATATTATCTCCACCAAGTTAGATTACTGTACAGGTCTGCTCACCAGTTGTTCTGCTGTAAGGCATCTGCAGTGAATCCAGAACACTGTTGCTCTGGTTCCTACTAAAATCAGGAAGTACGGCCACATCAACCCTGTCCAAAGATCTTGGTACAGACTTCCTTTCACTTAGATAATAGACTTTAAAACAGCTCTGCTTGTGTAAAAAGTTTCTCTATGGCTTTTTATTAAAGTAAATCTCGAACATGTTAGTCCGTCTCAGCGGGCCCTTTGCTGATGCTCAGAGTCAGAACTAAACACCATGAAGCAGCACTTTAGTTTCATACAGGTTAAATCTATCAATCCTTCAACCTTAATCTCTGACAGTGCTCAAATTCCAACTAAAAGCTTCTTTTTGAGCTCAGTGTATGATACCAAAAACCTTTACTAGCACTCTTCTCTTTTAGTCTTGTAACTAAGGGATTTTATTTGTCGTTTATGAATATACTGATTTTTGATTGGGATTTGGCTGTCCCTTGTAGTGAATTTTGTCCATGTGTTTTTCTGCAAACCACTTTTAATTGCTTTAAGTATGAATTGCAATTTATAATTGCATGTTTGTGGTGAGATGTTTAAAATTGTTGCCTCAGTCTGGTTGAAATGTCATCTGGGTCCCACTACGTGGAGTTGCATGGTTTCTCCATGTGTTTTTGTGGGGTTTTCTCTGGGCAGTCCAGCTTCCTCCCACACCATCAACATGCTTTATAGGTTGTTTGGCAACTTTAAATTGTCGCTTAGGTGTGAATGTGTCTGTTTATGACCCTCTTATGCACTGGTAAGCTTTACAGGCTGTACCCCGCCTTCACCCTAAAATAGTTGGAATATGATGTCTCCTTTTTGCCTGCAGAGCCAGCAGAGCACGCTAAGAAACCTCAATATGTTTTGTCCTAGTTGAAAAAATACCTTTAGCTAGTCATGTAGGAACAGGAATCAAGAACTAGAGGATTCTTCGCCAGATTTTTCTAAACAACCTGACACACCCATGTCTTGATCCCTCATTGATCCATGCAGCTTCACCTGTTGCAGTCTGGAACCGATTTGATCTGATAGGTAAACGCTCTGCCAAACAAGCAGCACCTTTAACAAGTGCTCTACTGCTGCTTTTTGTGAACCTAAATCCGTCAGTGAATCTATTGCTCTTGTGTGTGCATGCACGCATGTGAGTTAGTGCATGTGCATCAGGAGCCATCTGCACTCTCACACAGGGTCTCAGCCCTGCCTCCAATTCTGAACCACTTGCTAAATGACATCTTTTTTAGGCTGAAGAGGCTCGTAGCATTGAGTTTCTTATTTGGTATTCACTTGAGACGGCAGGTATGTTTGCTGAAGAACAGAAAATACTCCTCATTCCACTGGCTGGAAAATACCCTATCTTTGACTGAGAAGCACTTTTTCTTTTAACTGACTTTATGCTCAATGTGACAAATGTAGGAAAAAGGTAAACTAAATGAACAGACGAATGTTGTAGGTGTGAGGAAGGCACTTGGGGTAAAGTTCACTGCTGTTCCTTCAATTTTCCTCTACTTTAAAACTGAATTTCTAAACTTTGTAGATTAATGCCAACTTATACTTTTACCCTTATCATGTTAAAACCAAATAAATGGGACATGCTCATCAAGGCTCTGCCTTAAGAAAATGAAACCCATTCGCTAAGCTTTTAATTAACAGGATACTTTTTGATTTTATGATTTCTCTGCAAACTTGCAGGGATAAAGTAACGGAATAACTAAGATTTACGTTTATTTGACCTAAAGCTGTACTCCTAATCCTTTTTTAATTACAAATTATTCCGTTTTTTTATCTACAGTGCTTGAAACTGACTAACTGTTCTTTTATTGGATTTGGTTGAAATTTGAAGTTGCATCAAGCATCAATCCAACCCTAAGGACCGTTTGTAATTAGACATTTTCTGCAGCATGCTTCATGAAAAATGAACGAAATAAAAGAGGAAGCGTCTGTGTAAAAATTTACTTCCAGTTCATTTATTTGCAAACAGATCTGAACATTATGCAGTTCCATCACAGAAGTTCTGGATCCTTCACTGGTCTGATTAGTGCAAAAAAAAAAAATTCTTTTTTTGTTTAACCCAAGAGACCCTTTTGAAATCAACTTAAAAGTGAATGCCAGTTGTCACACTTGTGTAATGCACATTGCCAATTCCCCAATAGGTAACGTTTGATCAGTATCAGCCAGTGATGTTCTGTTTTCCCTGGTCCCCAAATATTCTCAGCTAGGTGTTCACATTGATGAACTTTTCTTTAGGAAATATTAATCAAAAATGTTTCAGTAGCTTCAGATAACAAGCCATGTTTTACCAAAAAGTGGGGGCTGTTCTTTCCAAGAAGTTGTCAGAATCTGATGTTTATGGTGCTCCTGGGTTAATGTCAATGCTTTCATATAGGACAGAAAGCAACTTTAAACTATATTTGAAACCAGAAGTTTACATACACCACATAAAAACACTAATGTGTTTTTTTTTCACTGTCAGACAAGAAATAAAAGTAAACCTTTCCTGTTTTAGGTCAATTACAATTAACAATATGATTTCTGTTTGCTAAATGGCAGACTACTGAGACTATTTTTTTGGACAAATTGTTAATTCTTTTATCAAAGTTAAAAGTTTACATGCATTTATTAGTATTAATATTTGGTACTATCGCCTTTAAAATGTACTTGGATCAAACGTCTAGGATATCCTGGATGAAGCCCATCTGCTGGACTATTTAAATATGTATCTGTAGAGTTATATAATCTAATTCTTCTCTGAGAGTTCAGGCACATCACCTTTCTGTCCCGGTGGAGGATCCCTCCTTCATGTGAACACC
Organism: Oryzias sinensis; assembly: GCA_037389245.1. NCBI lineage: Eukaryota > Metazoa > Chordata > Actinopteri > Beloniformes > Adrianichthyidae > Oryzias > Oryzias sinensis. The sequence goes on from CM074488.1 coordinate 57,472,576, forward strand.
CCTGAGGTTTCTTCTTTTTTCCAAAATCCATTTAATTTAGGAGTTTTTCCTTACCGAGAAGGAGAGTCTAAGGTAGGGATGCCCAGTTTAGTTAAGTCTGTTTAGTTTAGCAATCAGCTCTTCAATGACATTATGTTCTTTATGATTCATGTTTATTATACAATTACCAGTATGAAGCCCATTGAGATGACTATTTTTGTAAATATTAGGATATATAAATAAAGTTTAATTAAAATTTAATTGAATCCTTCCAAAAGCTTCTCACTAGATTTGGTTGGAATTTTGGCCCATTCCTCCTGACAGAACTGGTGTAACTGAGCCAAGTTTGTAGGTAGATGTCTTTTCCATCTGGATGTCCAACATATTTAGTGCCAACCAATATTGAGGATTAGGCTTCACTTCCGCATTAGCAATGAGAGTAGCAGATAATTACTCTGATATTTTTTCGGAGTAAGGACATTGTATTTAAAGTATGGGTGACATGGTCTATTTTAATAAGCCAAAATATAGTAAATAGTCTCTATTTCATGTTGCGATTGTTTTTAATATTTTTCGAAAAAGAATAAATAGCGAAAAACGCAATATAAACAACGAGGACGGCCGCCGGCTTCACGCATTCCGCCGAATTCTCGCCCCCCTGTTTGTGACGTAACGAAAGGAAGACAAGGCAGACAACATGGCTAGCACCGATAGCGAAGCACAGAGTGATGCTACCGTCTCTATTAGCGATTTATCATCAGATGAACAGAAAGATGAAGAGGAAAGTTGCGGAGATTATCATGATGATGAGTCACTTTTGCAACCGTATCGATTCGAACCCTTTTGCGAAAGTGAGGAGGATATAGTATAGCAGAAAGTAGTAGGTCTAGTGATGCCGATGACGATAGCCAGCATGAAGATTCGGCTAGACTCCAGTAAGTCTAAAAAATGTATAAAATTAAATTACTCCACTTACCCTAAAATATACTCAAAATGTCCCCTTTTGGCCTAATCTAAACAAAGGTAAACACTGGTTTTCAACCCAATTTACAAAATAAATGTCACAAAATAAAAGTTTCCCAGATATTACTACTCTTTAGTTAACAAAGTCACTGTATACCATTAACAACTGCAGAACATTAACAGTTTTACCTGTTTGAACCAGTTTGAAACCTTTTCTCGTGCGCGAGCGCTCACACACAAACACACAGTTCAGTTTACTCACGGTACCGGCACCTCAAAAGCAAAAGAAAAAAAACGTTGCAGAACTGTTGCTTCTCTTGCAAAACATTGAGTGCGTTGAAATACTCCAGTTGGATCCAAGGACAACAGAAAACACGACTACTTCGCCTCAATGTGATCCATCGTGATGCACACTAGCCTAGCTTAGCAGCCTCCGCTCCCGACCGACTCCAGCGCCGTCCTGTCCGACCCAGAAAACGGCTCGCTCGCTTCCAGCTCACCCGCCTTTCCTCGACTCAGAAGCCAAGATCCTCCTCCCAACTCTCCGTTCAAAATTCTTCGTTTGTGTCCCGGTTTTTGTCCCTTCGAAAACGCAGACTTCTCTCCTGCAGATCTGGAGGGAAAAATCCTTCGCCGTCCACCTTCTTAAATTTTCCCCTTTTCAGCAGCGTTTCTTGTTTTGGGAATTTTATACACAGATACACTTTCACTAGATGTATTGCTACATCCAGCTGCCACACAACGACTTGGCATGTTGATGATTAACAGATTTAAACACGAGAGAAACGAAGACTAGCTGTTTTGTTTACATGCTGTCCTAAGCAACTGCGAAAGGCAACGCCTTTCGTTACGTCACAGGTCAAATCGGGTTCACTTCCAGCCTGCGCTCTAGCGGCAGATCCAAATCTCTGATTCCTTCGAAAGATGTCTATTTTTCATATGCTTCGGATTTTTTTCGACGCAAACTATTGGTATCAATAGAATCAGCGTTTAAAGGGCTTTTTTATTTGACAAAGTTGTTCAAAGCATGGCATCCACACTTTAAACAACCAGCAAAAACACTCTTTGCAAAGTTTTCCTAATAACTATTGAGTATGTTGATCATGTCAGAGTAATTGCACCATTTGTGCTACCCAATGGTATTCAACACAGAGCATAACACTTTTCAACAGTTACTCTATAACAATGAAAAAAGGTCAAACCCAACAATGAAAAATTGGAAGTCTATACTGTCTTTATTCCTCATTAGTTCGGCAAGCACGGTTCAAGTTTAATCTTAGTCTGCAGCAGAAAAGATTTCAACCACTTGCCTGCACCTCATGCAGACCAACTTCTAAACATGAACACTGAGGGAGTTAGGTATGTTGGAGACTCTTTAGCATTAGCAAAGAGAGTAGCAGACAATTACTCAGTTCAAGCACTGTATTCCACTCAAGTCTTTAGTCTTGAGTTTGTGATTGACTTTAGCTGCAGTAACAGAAAAAAGTCCTGTTTCTATGTCAATGACCATCTTAGTGTTCCACCACGTTTTACTTATTTTGTGTTGCTGTGAATCAGTGACACTCTTATTCAAAAGGTCAACAATGGTAGACAAAGTAAAGAATTCAAATAAATGACAGCACTCTCACAGAGTTCATGCAAGGGCAGTCCTCACTCTATTCAGAATCAAATCCTCAACCCAGCACATGTTCTGCCACTAGCTCTGTCTTGGCAATGGTTCCAGCAGGAACCAGTCCAGTCTGTGATCCTGCCTGCCACCCATCAGCTGCTTCTCCATCAACTGCAACAAAAGGCGGGATATGAGTTTGACACTTAAATCCTTTAATTGCAGCAGCGCCGCACAGCTGGCACTGATGAAACTATTGAAATGCAACGGTTTACAGAATAGAAGCCAATTCCACGGGATGGAAACCCACTTCTTTGGTGAAAAATTAACGAACTGGCATTTCATTTTCTGAGCAAGACAGCCAAAAAACATCTGGGAGTAAATATAACATCCATACCTGCAGAAAGGATTTTTTGTCTAAGGAGGGGCAGTTAATTTCTCAAAGAAGATGTGCAATTAAGGGGAAGAATGTGAACATGTTACTATTTATGAACAAAATTCTTTAAATCCTTAAGCTACATGGGAACACAACCAAAAGGCCATCTCAAGGAACACTTCCTTGGAGGGTTTGTGATCAAAGAACCAAATGTTACAAACCACTTGCAGTGTGTACCTGATTTGCTCTGTTGACTTGTTTTTCTGACACACAGTAGGATTTTGTTGTCGTTGTTGTTGTGTTTATATTTTTATATTTGTCACAGTGGTGCTTTTGTTTACTTATTTTGCACTGATGACTTTCTTAATTTATTACTAACTTTTTTTAAATAATAGTTTGTGGGGCTGTTAAATTTATTTTTTGCTGTCATTGTTGCTTTTCTGTTATTTTGCACTACAGTGTTCCCCCGCTTATTCGCGTTTCAATATCCGTGGTTTGACGAATTCGCAGATTTCTTTTTCAGTCACTCGACTCCTCCGGTTCATCACAAAAACTCAGACAGCTCAAGACGCTTGAATGAGACGTTTGCATCCGAAGGAGATGCTGCAGGACTTTCTGAGGAGGGGAGCGGAGATGAAGAGCCCGCCAGCCCGTCGCCGTCCTCGCTGGCTGCTAAAGAATATTACACAGTGGGCAGGAGCTTTTTCCACCAGTTCCTGAATCGCTGTAACAAAGTTTGTGCCCCTGCATGGAGAGATGGCATAAGCTGACTCAGAAGCGGCCAGCTCTGGTTTCAAAGAACAAAATGACAGAGTGACACTCCTAATGTGCGTTATAAAGTATGCTAAAATACAGTCTGTTGCTCTGAATAATAATAAAAAAAAACTTTTTATATTGAGGATTATTCCTATGGTCTTCAATAAATGTTTCACAAAGCATCAAAAATGTTTCAGATGTTTTTGATAAGTAGGATCGATGACGGACATTCTTCGCCCACAGGGGGTGGGGGGGTTCTCTTTATTTGCAGATTAGGTGGATTCAGGGTGTCTCCGCTCCCAAACCCCCATGAATATGGGAGTATTACTGTAGTTACTGTTTTCTTATTATTATTGTAATATGCCATTCTTATTATACTGTTACATTGAGCCGGTTTAGCTGGTGCTGGTTTGCGGCGCCTTCCGTCCGTGAAACCAGGGTTCGAATCCGGGCTGCTCCCTGTTCCCTTCTCTACTTCTGTGCTGGTCCCAAGCCCGGTTGCTTTGAGAAGGTTGCGTCAGGAAGGGCATCTGGCGTAAAACATTGCCAAGTTTACCATGCGACTTGTTCGCTTCTCCCTGATGGGAAAAGCTGAAAGAGGAGGTGGATTATACTGTTACATTGTTTTTTATTTACTGTATCCTCAGTTCTGATTGTTCTAGTTAGTTAATAAACATGTTTTTGTCCTGTGTTTTATTAAACACATAGTTAACAAAAAACGTTTCAAGTAAAAAGTGTTAGTATTGGTATCAATATCAGTGACACTACCACTGTAATTTTGTGGTATTGGATCTATACAAAATGTCCAGTATCGCATACCTGTTAGGGGGAATCAGGACGACCCAAATGCAAGAACAAAGAGGCGAAGTGGAGTGAGGAGAAGAATTTATTTTAACAAAAGGCCTCACTCCACGTGGGAAGAAAACTAAAAAAAAAAAAACTAACACAGGCCACAAGCAAACTTATCAGCTTTTAGAAAGATTAATCAAAATACAATTCATAGTTGGTTATTACTGCAAATGAGGTATTGGGATGTTATATATTAGCTATTTCATAACTGTCAATAATCACAGTTGGGTTTCTACTGCTGCTATACGCCATTTAGCAGTTTTGCGGAATATTTTTGTCCTTTTTTTCTTCAGAGTTTAAATCATTATGAGACGAATATCATCACTATAGCTTTGCAAGTGCTTGAAAACACCCTGATCCTACCCATCTCATTTTGACTTTGGTTGTGACATATCTCAAAGTAAAAAAGTTGCTGCTTCAGGAAACCACTATAATCAGTTAAAGCACTTCCACTGAACGCATACTGCTGCGGTCCAAAAGCAAAATACTCAGAAAGAACCACATGTAATGTTTTGTTTTTAAATTAATTTAAAAAAAACATAAGGGCTTGAATAAAGAGAAATTCCTTTATGTTAAACAATAAATCAATTATTTTTTAAAATATTAGTTTTTGTCTTTTGTCCTAGAAATTTAAAAATCCATCCATTTACTCTTAGAACCTGCTAAATCCCCTAAGGGGTCATGGGGTTACTGGAGACAATCAGCAGAAAAGGCAGGGTACACCCTGAACAGGACGCCAGTTTGTTTCAGGACAGGATTGTTTTTTATTATTGAATTTTTGCACACTACTTTTAAAATAGTCACTCTTTTACAATCCCTCTCAGCTTTTCTGGACAAGTATCACACAAATGCTGCACTTTGCAACTATCTGATATTTTTATAAAACAAAGAAATTTAAAGAGCTTGAATCAGTGCCAAACATAGCTCCATCATGAGGTGCTTTAAGTGGGACTGACTGTTGTCAATGTGACGGGGTCTCAAGACTTTATATTTATCTATTTAACCAGATATTAAAAGATTCAATTCTGGATCTCTAAGGGAAATATTTCCCTTATACCAGGAAAATAGCTGACAGATATTGTTGTTTATCGTATTGTATTTTCCTCCTGATGTCTAAAAGCTTCTGTTGCTGCTCAATAAGGAAATTTAGTTTTTTGTCTTTATTTTCATTCAATTTTAGGAAACAAAACAAAACCAAAATGTAAACCCAGAAGACTCAACAGCCCCGGTTTTCAGACATTTACATGCCTTTTGGTTCATCATGATCCAGTTGCCAATTCATTTTTGAGATAATTATCAGATGTTTGTTTCCCCTCCAGGAAATAAAATTACTTTGCTAAAATCCAAGCTGAATAAATTGTAGTGGAACTGAACATTTTAATATTCCCTTCTAAAACAGGACATTTTATGGATGCATCCTTGATGCCGGTGCTGTGCATATTAAATATACACTTCTTCCAAGCCTGTTTGCTTCTAAGTTTGCAGCTCTAATCACTTCAGCACAAACACTGTGCAGTTCATCCTGCAGCACTCCAACAAATAATTGCCACACGGACTCATGTGTCTCCAGAGTTATGAAAGCTGCACCTTAAGAGCCCTAAAAATAGACACTTTTTTAACCAAACAGGAAAAGAAACAACAAACACGCACTGGGATTGTTCTTTCATTCCCCCCCCCCCATAACTTTTTCCACTATCTTTTTTACTCAGTCATTCTGTCTGTCTGCATTTTTTTTGTTATTCTCTGCAAAACTGCATTTCCTTGCAATAAAACTTGGGGTTAAAATGAAATCTTTGCACCAATGATAATGTAGATTATCTGAGGGAGGACTTGCCCTTTTAATAATTAATTATTTCAAGATGTGTAGCTCCAGGTTTCTTTGAGTTGCTAATTTGCTGATGTTCTTCTGTGCTGGAAAGCCTTGAGGGAAAGCAGTTTTCTAAAGCAGAACACACCACGAGAGATCATTAGGACATGTCGTGCATAACTTCCAAATCTCCTACAGACCTGGACCTCCTAAGGGCTTCCTGGATGAGCGCCACACTGAGACAAATGGTCATGTTTGTCTCTTACATATGAACTTGTCATTTTTAAAAGCAATTTGTTTCATCATTTTGCATATTTTTTTGCAAATGGAATGAGATCTGATGCACTGGACTGAATCCATTGAGGGTTGTAACTTCTGGTGTCATAATGCAGCATGTGCTTAAACATGCAGCGTAAGCAGCAGAGCAAGTAACCTTAGAATATGATTAAGTACATTTAAAAATAGGGGGAAACTGAAAAAAGTAATATCCTGGATTTTTTAAATAAAGCAGCAGAAACTCACACTTCAAACGTTACCTTGGTGTTAAACAATCAAACTTTCAGATAGCTTTATTTATTAAATGTCTTTACATGCACTATGTGCTGCTAACATGCGAAAGAGACCTAATAATGATACGTTTTTAATATCCAAAAATCAGTTCAGTACTTTTTTGCCTTATTTTGTGTTGCTCCCTTTGTAAATTGTCATTTTTAAAGTGCTATTGTGGCATTTTTTCTAATGATGGAGGACATAGATTAAGAAAATTAAGCTCAAAATTGCATTCCAGAGTATTTCTTTATTAAAATTGTTGTGAATCAGGATCAGACAAAAAATTATTTTATTTGAGACATAGAAAACATGTTGGGCGGGGCACAAACTCCCTGCTCTGCTCCATTCTGATGCATCCACTTATTAAGAACATCTTCCTTTTACGTCTTTGTTTTCCTCGTCTGGCATCTGGCTCAAAACTGTACGGCTTTAGACCTCCAATACTGCTTTCCATATTATTGTACCAGTTAAGGGTAAGCTAACGGGAGATCAAGTAAACAGAGAGCTCTCAGCAACAGGGGGGCGATTGGCGGTTGTGTTGCTCCGAATCAACGGTCCTGCCCAGAACTACAAATACACTACTGCTGCTCTGCAGAACATATGTCCTTAAAAAGTAGACTTCTTCTTATCTTGGCTAAAAATGTTACAATCATAATTAAAAGACCACTGGGACTTAAAATAGATCAGAAGACAAAGGTCTTAAGATTCTTGCAACAAGCCTGGGCTCTTAATATACAACTGGACAGTTGCCCAATAGTCCTCTTTTCAGATTAAATGAAAGTCTGCATTTATTTAGAAATTAAGGTTGTAGAATCTTTAGGAGGAAGGGGGATAAACAGAATCCATGTTGCTTAAAATCTAATGTAAGGTTTCCACAGTCAATAATTTTGGTGTTGCTCCTCTGTCTTTCCCAAATTCCAAAATAGCCACTAAACAGCTGACAAGTTTTATGGAGATTCTTTTTTTTTCCCTTTTATTTCTCCCCACAGGTCTTGGCACCACAATGCCAAAGGCACCAAAATCTGGTTCAATGGCCATGGTGTTACTTAGCTTCATTTGCCAACAAACTCCCCTACCCTAAATCTGATAGATAACCTGTGGGCTGTTGTCAAGAGGAAGAAGAAAGACAGCAGACCCAACAATGCAGATGATCTAGAGGCAGTCATCAAAGCGTCCTGGACTTCCTTTCCTCCTACGCAGTGCCACAATGTCACTCTGTGTCACAACAAATTGATGCTGTAGTGTAATTCATGCAATAGAAGGTTCCCTTCAACTATGTGGTTTTCATATCTATAGACCACAAACATTATATCACCAAATACAGAGACTTATTTTAACAACATAATTTATGTCTATTGTATGTCAACTATATGAAATGTTAGTTTCATGTTTTTAAATGGAAGACAATACATTTTGAATTTCCTTCCACATAGTTGATGCATCTACATGCATTTCTCCAGTTCCTGTATGAGCGCTGTGCATCTTGGTGAGGGACATTAGTGAGTCGATGTTTTCTTCCTGGCATACAGCTTGATGTAATTTAGGAAGATTAATGAATGTTCCACTGCAGCAAATATTGGATTTCAGTGAATCTATGAGTCCATGCAGCCCCATCTACGGACATTTTTAACATTTAAACTGATAAATTACTTAAGTTCAAACCTTGCTTTCATTGGAAATATAAGGTGTAGCTCATTTTAGCCAGGCTGCAAATGTGCTTATTTTTGTGGGACTTTTCCCTTTTTGCATGAGGGCCATTGGACTGACTTGCATTTGCAGCCTGCATCTTTGTTAAAGTCATTTTTGACATTTTTCCTTTTCTTCTGTGTTTTGGAGCACAGGTTACGTCCTGGCTAAAAGCATTTGTAGTTGTGCGGCAGAACCCTTCATGCAGAGTAAAGTTCAGATTTTTTGTTGTTTTTGAACTTCATATTCCAGCATGTTTGACTGAGTAATTGTGTGTCTAAATAATTATCTGCCATCTGGCCTCTCACATGTCAATATATCATGGCCATTTGCCCTTCTTCCACTAAAAAAGGAAAAACATTCTTAGAAAGGAAACATTAATTGTCTAATTTGCAACAACTGTTGAATTTTGCTGTTGGATTTCTCTTTCTAAAGTGGGTATTATTCACCTATCTGGAGAGGCTTGCTGCCAGTGAACTTGGATGCATTATTTGGTATTTTTGTTTTTGTTCCTTCAATTATTCCTCATCCAAACATCTACTGCTGCTGTACTGAAGTTTATATCACCAATAGTAAGAATTTGTGTACAGATTGGTTTCTTTGCAGAGTTTTATTACTCCGAGAGTTTATTGTGTCCCTGAAGGCACATTTGAAAACTTTGACCCTGACCTTTCCCTGAGTCATCTTTATTAGTTTGGGGGCCTAAAATTTCTTGGTTGAGTAGAAATAGAATTTTAATGGAAGACTGATTTTTAAACTTAGAGTAAACACACCATGTGGTGATTTCAACAATAAATCTGATGCTATCAATTTTTTTACAGAGATTTTCAATCTAACTTCTGAGTTTTGCATAACTCCACTCTCTGGTACGTCATGGTCAGCTGCGTTGTATCTTCTTTCATCCCTTAAGTCCCACTCTGATTATCTTTTGATCTATTTTAAAAGGGTTTCCAGTGGTATTATGATCATACTGTTTTTATGCAAAAAAAGCATGTTTTTTCTAGGACGTATTTTTAGCGGAGTGGCAAAAGTACATTAGAACTGTGCTTCTAAAGTGGGGGCAGGACTGTTGGTGCTGAGTAAGCCCACCCCTTTCCCCATCAACCATCTGTTTACATGCTCCCCCATAGCTTACAGCCCCTCACAACCCCAATCCAACATTACCGGTGCAACAAAAATGGTGAGCAGTATTGTAGCTCACCAGCCGTACAGTTTTGAGCCAGATACCAGCTCAGTCGAGGAAAACCAAGACGCAGATGGATTTATGTGTCTGCAAGTGGATACATCGGAATGAAGCATAGCTGGGAGCATGTGGCCTAACATAGTAACTAACAAGCTTTCTCCAATTACATTTTTGCACCTGCTCCTGATTCACTACAATTTGAATAAAGAAATGCACAGAAATTCAATTTTAAGAATAATCTTTTTTATATACGTCCTCCATTATCCAAAGAAAAGCCACAAGAACATGTCAGAAAACACCAAATACATCATTTTCATTGGAGTGGGTCTTTAAAAACTACATGGGGGAAAAAAGCAGATGTGAAAATAATTGAAAATGTTGTGCTGCATCATTAGTAAAAAGCTGGATTTATGGTTCACAGTCAGAGTTCCATATATGGTTTAGTTTGAGTAACATAAGAGTTGGTTTAGAGAAAAGAAAAAGTCTTGGTTTAATGATTGAAATGTCAGCAAATCCTGTGGTGAACTCAGTTTTCCCACACTTTTTCCTAAGATTAAATGCATAAACAGAACAGTGTACTTGCCATGTGCACATTTTTAATCCAAGGGCAGAGTTGTAGCTATCTTTTAATATCGACAACTGTTCACGTTTATGAGGAGAAATTGTAGTCCATACTCTGTTTTTCTCTTGCTTTTGTGAGCAAGTATATCAACATTGTCTAAAAGATCTTTAGTTTAATCAAAGAAAACAGTAGTTCAGTGAAATAATGCTAATTTAAATCTAACTGTCTGTCTTTGTTAGTCTTCAGTTAAAAAGGTCCTCAGGTTAAATCTTTGTCTAAAGCACTCACCTGTCACTTTTACAGGTAAAGATGTGAACTCTAAGGCTATCTCTGCTTTGTCATTTTAAATATAATAGTTACCACAAACCTGATGTGTCTTCTGTGCGTCTTAAGCTCTGCCTTTCAACTGGATGAGACATGTTTCAGCAGCACTGGAAAGGATATGTTTTACTCTGTGGGTTTAGCCACTGAGCCACACGCTGCTGCACTAATGATGGATATCAAGTTTACACTGGAACTCTGCTGTGGACGCGTCCTGCTGAATGACAGTGCTTGGAAAAAAAGGTGGGATCTGAAGTTACGCAGCAGAGCATGTACACAACACCTGCTGTGTTCCTGCACTGAATGGGAAGTTTTCCTCACATGCTGCAGCCTCAGTCTGAAATACTTTCTCAAACCATCTTTGGCAGAATGTGAGGCACTGATTGTTTCACTAGTGACTACTCCTTATATGCTCCTGGCTTTGCATACTGACGGGAACATGTTCTGCCAGTGAAAAGAGGGGTTTTCTGACACCAAAGTACCTTCCCTTTAGATACGTTCACTTCTTTCTGCCACTGGATCTCCTCACTCTTCTGTTTGTTCTAACAATACTTTCAAAGTTAAATTTCAATAGATTATAATGAACACAAAAAGGAAATAAAACTAGATTAAATTCTCCTTTCAGGAGTGGACTTTTGTTCTGAGTCTCTGCAGATTCCCTGTGCAATAATTTCTAACTACAAATGAAATAATTAAAAGGAAAACGGCAAACATGTCCATCCATCCATTTTCTTAACCCGCTATATCCCTGTCGGGGTCGCGGGGTTATTACACTCGGTTATTTTGTGAGTCTTTATCCCCCTTGTGTGTCTTAAATGAGCTGAATGTTCAATATGAACGCTCCAGGGCGATTGTGTTTTTTTTTAAAGATAAATAAAAGATTATCTTTTATTTAAGATAATCTTCAGCTTCCTTGCTGGTCAGTTTGAGTCTTTTATTGACCTATATATATATATTTGGGGGGGTTTTTTGGTCTTACAAAAACACTTTAAACTTTAAAACACTTCATGCGGTTTCATTATATACTTAGCTTTTATTTGATGATACATTTAAAGTCTATTTAGATTACTGTGTTTCTACCACATTTCAACTAAAAAGTCCTGTAATCGCAAAGTATTTACATTCTAAACAAGCATAACAGAGCAGTCAAAAATTACTCTGTATGTAAACAAGTCAGCTGTCTACAGATCTTCTTTCCTAACCTGAAGCTAAATTGAAGCTACATCCTTGAGGAAATCGCAATTTAAAGAATTGAGAGCAAACATGCTGCTTTACAATTTAATTAACCAGGCAGAGTGCATTTTGGGATATTCCGGGGGGAATGCAGCTTTTCCAGGCAGGAAGACGCAGCGACAGAGAAAGCCCCACACAACAACCCTTAAAACTATAATTGAAATTGTTGCTTATGTTTGAATACATCTAATAATTAATTATAGAAGGTATAAAATTGGTAAGAATATTAAATATTTAAGTCTAGAACATTCATCTAATAATTTTCTTCTGTTTTTCTGACGTTTGGGTGGAAAGCGAAGTCGGCTTTACCGCCAAAGATCTTTTATTACCCCGTCACCTCTTTAATCTCTTCTTGGAGGACTCCAAGGAATTCCCAGGCTGGCAATGACATGTGATATCTTCTGCATGTCCTGGGTCTGCAGTGGGGAATCTTCTGACTGGACATGCTTGGAAAACCATCCTGAGAGGGCGCCCAGGTGTCAGTTTTTTATCAGAAGTCAGAATCACCTAATGAGAAGATAAGAAGAAGAAGCAACTCTGCTCTGCCTTTCTCCCGAGTGGCTAAACTACACTCCACAACAAAGCAGAATCTCATTTCTGTTGATCTAAATAACTTTGAAAGCTTCAAGTGTGCCTTATCCCAGACACCGTGCTGATATTCTGCTCCATCCTTTCCTTGCTGGGCCTAATTTGCTTACTTCTTGCCTCTGCGTTGACAGCTTTTAGAGAAATCGTTAAAAAAAGCTAAATATGCACAAAAAAAGGTCTATAGATTGTATGCTTACAAGAGAAGACACAATCCGTGAACTCACATCTTAAACCTGTTTCTGAGGTGTCCTACTTACCTGATGCTTTTCCATAAAAGCATAAACAGATAAAGAACTTCCAATAAGAAACAACTTAAGAAGGCAAAGAACTAGAAACGGCAAAGGGGATCAGGCATTTCCGTTATACTTGAGATATTTAGAGAAAACTCAAAAAGCCACACCAGTATCTCACACCTCAATCAGTAAAAATAAATCTCAAAAACATGCAGGTAATCACTCTTGACACACATTTTGGTTAACTGATTAACTGTGTTTAATTTGTCTGCACTAAAGACAGAAAAAGACTAATCAGAGGAAGTCGTTAGTTTTCATGCTTCTCACGTGTAGGTGTATCTAACAGTGGTTGCACCTTAAAGCAGGTGCAGGTGATGTGCAACTGCAGAAAACCTTTTTTTAAACTCAGAGCACATTTTCTTTTCCAACTTTAACTTAATCTCACAGCTGCTCTTTAAAGGAAACAGAAAAAAAGTTGTAACATTGTTTTTTTTTAATACGTCCTTGAACCCCCCCAAAAAGAACAAAAGCAGGCGTATTTATCTTTTGGTACCTGTTTCTGTACCTGTACCAGTTTCCAATAAAAGTAGCAAACCAAAAGTAAAGGCAGAAAACAGTCAGGGAACAGTGGTCGTGCCGGGCAGTACGATGTTCATGGAGTTGGGCTGAAAAGGGCAGACATCCCTGAGGAGGCTTCTCCGCAGGCAGAGACCTCCTCAGAACAAACCAGGAAGACAGGAAAAGAATCCTTCCACAAACCCAACCAGAACAGAGATGGTTTGTGGCGTTGACATGGACATGATGCGTTGCAGCTGCTACAACACAAAAACCTGGTTTGATGCTTTTTGTCTTGAAAATGCTGGTGTGGAGAATCGGTGACAAAAACATATATCATCTGAAATACAAAAAAAAAAGACAAAACTCTAAATATTGATAACAAAAACGATCACCTGTAAATGAGTTTAAAGAAAACAATAAGCAAACCAGACAAACCAAAGACAGAGCCCCACCATTACTCTGAGTAAAGAACATGACCAATAGGCTGCATATCAGAACATTAAAACTGTCAGCTTAAGCATTTCTACTTTCTTCAAAAATACTGTTTCTGAAACTTAACCTCAAACATTTAGGCTGTTCTGTTCCGACCAGAAAGGTCATGCTAGTCAAGTCAGATCTGCAAATCAGCCCAGAGACTCTCAAAGGACAAAAAGGAGGATGTCAGTGTGTTTAAGCATGAGAAGGATCACAGTGTGCGACGTCTGCAGTCTTATATGGGTCCCTGGATGGTTGAAACTGAACAGCTGTGTAAAGCTACACCGGGCTGATTGAAAGCGCTTTTATGCTGTTCACACTGGATTGTTCCTAGCCAATACTGGTGCATGTACCGTACTCCCAGTGGGAAGAGGCTTGGTGCAAAAGGTCAAAGCGGTGAAAATCTCGTGAATTTTGCTCCACGCTTTTTCTATCACAGCTTAATTCCGATGTATTAAAGACTTGATGTCATATAATTCCATCTGGGCACAAAGCACAATTATAAGTTTCTCGTCCATGATCAATTTTCAAACGGTTGGTACTTCTGTGTTCTGAAAAGGGCGCTATAGGTCACTACCACAATCAAGTCCCTGACTGGTCGAAGTTCAGCTGGTTTAACTTTCAACAGGCGTTCAATGAGAGCACGTTTTGCACGTGGAGCTCAAAACGGACAAAAAACTTGCATAGCGACGCGTGAACTCAAGGAGGAAAATGAGCTGAAAGGCAGTGAAACAAAAGAGACAACTCGATTACAGCACAGCTAAAGAATGAATTGTTTTGAAAAGGTTCTGACTAAGTCCATATTCCCTTCAACATAAAAGTAAATGTGTGTTTGACTATTAGTGATTTAACACAGCACAGCATAAAACATGGAAATTATTGCAGTCTGTCTGAAAGAAATTTGTTATGCATCAATTACACACTTCAAAGAATGACCAAAGCAAAGCGGTCGGGCGTAGACATCTAGAGTTTTTCAAAATCACATCACATCAAAACTTTAATATTTTTCCAGAAACTCTGCACTTCAATCTGCATTTCACTAGAAGTTCTGGGCCCTCTAAGCCCCAGATTGTTGGTTTCTGGTTGAAATTGGAGGAAAATTGGCCAAAAGAGAAGCTCAAGGAGACGCACACATGAAACACCTGAGAGCAGCATGAAGAGCATGCTGAAGAGCATGATAAGGAGCACCAAAGACTGCTGGGAGCATCTTGAGTTTAAAGGGGAGCTGGGCAAAGCATCAGGGGGTGGGTTGAGCCTAAAAAATGAGTTTGCATGACGTTGTTGTGCTCTTCCTAAAATCCTGCTGTTGGACCTCCTGTAGTAGAAGAGTTGACCAGAAAATCACTTTGACTCTCAATAAGCTTGTATCTTTCTGCTGTCCATCTTTTATAAATAAAGTTTGAGTTTGAAGTCCTACTCTGATTCTGTTTTTATATATTTTAAAAGCATTCCCAGTGATCTTTTAACTATGATAGGGCTGTTTTTATTTACCCCGAATTGTAGATGCAACATAAATGGCCACCAATATTGGAGCTATTCAGCAGTACAGTTTTGTACCAGACACCAGTTCAGACAAGGAAAACAAAGTCTATTTGTCTACAAGTGGATGCATCGAAATGGAGTGGTGCAGGGAGCCAGTAACCCGCCGACTGTAGCACCAACGTCACTGCTCCAAGCCTTTTTCCATTTAATTCATCTGCTTCTGATTCACGGCAATTTCGATAATGAAATACTCCAAAATGCAATTTTTAGCTTAATTTTCTTAATACATGTCCTCCATCATCAGAAAAATGGTACAATAACATGTTAAATTCTCAATGCAATTTTATTGGAATTTTTTTTAAACAAAACGTTTGGATCTATGAACTTTTGAAAAGTGTTTCAGTCAAAAAAGCAGAGTTTGCACAAAAGATATTAAGGTTTCTAAAACGCTCCTTCAGGGTGTCCAAGCTCCTCACATCTAACAATGCTTTCCAACCATTTTTGAATTGGTGGTGTTCCATATGGTTCTGTATTTAAACAACTACAGGCGCTTTAATACTTTTTTTGGATTGGTTGGATTTGTTGACTGCATAAAGGAACTGGACCAAGTTATTGTGATGTCACCCGTAGAAAATGGTTTACTTCTTGCTCCAACCAAATGAAGTCAATTCAGTCAACATATTTCACGATTCGGACAACGCATGTCGGAGCCTGATGACGTCAGTAAGCAGTGCTTGGTGTGAGTCGGTCTGAGTCACTGTTTCTGTGAGAACCACCCTCACCAGTCAGGACTGAGCTTGTTGGAATTCCACTGTTTCTATTTGGACTGCAAGAGAGGGAGGAGTCACTCAGTCCAGTTCGCTGACACAGTCAATGGTTGGATCATGTCACAATTTATTTATAATTTAGAGTTTATTTAGATATATATTTGTAACTAACTTTCTTTAGAGCAACTTGAGAGTCAGCTATAAGTTAGACTACTTTCAGATATAAAATGCATAAAGATAAATATGTACATACTGCTGCATCATTAGCATCCTGTCTCAGGTCGGGGGATAATGAGGCTGACTGGAGGTTTTCTTCAAAGCCTACAGCGGATCCAGAAAGGCTGCATTCTGATGAGATCATAATTCTCTTTAATGCCTCACTATTGAACCTGGAACATTTAATATTCCTCCCTTTAGTTTTTAATAGGCCCTTAATCACCTAGCTGTATTTTATCTTTGAGATGCCAAAGCTTGATATCTTTCACTGCAGGCTAAGTGGAGCTTTTTAAACGTTCCTACAGTAAAACAACTGAAAAGTACAGTTTTAATGTTTTTGCTTATTGCTGTTTAGCAAACTCATCCACTTCAATTATAAAGTTCTTAATCTGTTTAAAGTTAATGCAAAACACCATGTTAGACCATTTAAAGCATCAAATCAATGGGAACTTTTGAGTGAGCTGCATTAGTTCAGCCCCCTTTAACTCATTCTGAGGCCACTTTTGTGGCTGTGGCAAAGCTCAGAATGTGATGATTAATGACGTTATTAAACAGTTTAAAGAGGCTGTGTGTTCTTGTGGCCAGAGCCAATTGAGGCTGATTAGTGAAGTGAAACAATGGAGTTGAATGAAGTGGAGCATGAGCGTGGGCAGATAAGAGCACGGGGTGTCTCTGTGTGTTGTGCAATAGTTGGGTGTTTGAGGCTGTGTGACTGTGAAATTCTGTGTAAGTGAAGGTGTCCAGGGTGCACACCTTTACCCACAAATGTTGGTAAAGATGACAAAACTGTGTAAGTGAATGTGTGTGTTTGTGAGTGTGTGATAGGCAAAGGTCAAACTGGGGACAAGTGTAAGCCAAAAAGCTAGAATCTAGTTTCCTCCAAACTGGAGGAGCAAATGATGGATTGGGCGTAGGAGGAGGCGTTTAAGAGAGGGCAAAGAAAGAAAATAAAATGGAAAATTTCATTAATTTAATTTAGTATGAAAGAAAGTGGGAGGCAGAATTTAAATAAATGGTGAAGAAAAAGAACACAAGATGTGGCAACTTTGATGTGTCAAGGTGAAAAGAAGGGAGGGGAGGGTAAGGAAAGAAGGGAAAATTAGGGGCATAAGAAGGAATCGAGCGGAAATCAGATTAAGAAAGAGAAAACATGGAAGAGATTCTTTTGCGGTCAGATGGTAAAAGGTAAAAAAAAAAGTAAACAAAGAAAAGGAACAAGAAGACAAAGCAAGGAGGGGAAATATGTAAAGAGTGTGAGCAGAGATAGGAATGTAAAAAAAAGTGAGAAAAGGCAAATGGATAACACAAAAAAGAAAGAGGAAAAGGGAAAAATAAAGCTTAAGGAGGAGAAATTCACAAACTCGTGGAAAGAGCAGAGGAGGTGAAATGAGAGGACTTGAAGAGCAGAAAGAGGAGGTGACAAAAACAGACGACAACTAACAAAGGAATGAAAAGGTGAGCAGCTAAATGGGAAAGTGAGGAGCTATTGGGACAAATCGACATCTGCTCCCGAGATCCAATTAGAGCTCAACTTGAAACAGACGTGCAGTTGCACAACTCACTTTATCACAACAATCCCTGTGCGCTTGTGAAGCAGGAAGGCGCAGAGACTCAAACAGGATGCACACACACGCACACCCTGGCATCAGCAGCACTTAGCTGTGCAGTCAACAGCAGAGGAGGAGACATGAGATGCACAAACTGAGGCTGCTTTGGAGTCTGAACACCCCCCCCCCCCCTTCATACCAACACGCCCCCGCTCCAGGCTCCACTCTCACTCATGATCCTCAGGAATAAAAAGAAGCATCATTTCCACTGTGGGCGGATTGCTAAGGGAGTGGCTCCTTGGGATTCTGACCGTTCATCCTCTTCTTGCCTGCTGACTGACCTCCGTGAGTGTCTGCAGGCCTGCGCCGCTTCAGCACTGCCCCCTGCTGGGCAACCAGCAAACAACAACTACAGCAATGTTGGCAACATTTGGCTTTAGATGGAGATCTACCTCTGTCAGTTTACCAGACAGTGAGTGCACTCTGCAAAATAAGGTTTTATTTATACTCATTAAATGTTTGCTGTGGCAAACATAAAACTGAAAGGTTTTGTGTCTTTTTTTGCTTTCGTTCTGCAGCATTTCTGTGACATGACGCCAGTTTCTTACCATTTTCTGTCCGTTATTTTGTTCCAAATATAAAAAAAAGTCAAAAATCTTTAGAGAAAATACAAAGGCTGGAATCATCAGAGGAGCTTCAAAAATCACAATTCGTGATTGTGGAAATTGTGGGATATTTTTCTCTGCCGTTTATTAAGATACTTAAAAAAATAAAGTTTGACTTGTAATTTTGTTTTCATAAAAATAATATGCATTCTGTGGACCAGTGTAGGCAGATGTGAAGGAGCTAAAAATCAATGAAACAACATTAGAAACTTTCTCTTTCCCTGCTCCCATTTCACTTTTCCATGTCCCGCTGAACGCTTTAAACGCATTAAAGTGTGGATGCCATGCTTTGAACAACTTTGTCAAATAAAAAAGCCCTTTAAACGCTGATTCTATTGATACCAATAGTTTGCGTCGAAAAAAATCCGAAGCATGTGAAAAATAGACATCTTTCGAAGGAATCAGAGATTTGGATCTGCCGCTAGAGCGCAGGCTGGAAGTGAACCCGATTTGACCTGTGACGTAACGAAAGGCGTTGCCTTTCGCAGTTGCTTAGGACAGCATGTAAACAAAACAGCTAGTCTTCGTTTCTCTCGTGTTTAAATCTGTTAATCATCAACATGCCAAGTCGTTGTGTGGCAGCTGGATGTAGCAATACATCTAGTGAAAGTGTATCTGTGTATAAAATTCCCAAAACAAGAAACGCTGCTGAAAAGGGGAAAATTTAAGAAGGTGGACGGCGAAGGATTTTTACCTCCAGATCTGCAGGAGAGAAGTCTGTGTTTTCGAAGGGACAAAAACCGGGACACAAACGAAGAATTTTGAACGGAGAGTTGGGAGGAGGATCTTGGCTTCTGAGTCGAGGAAAGGCGGGTGAGCTGGAAGCGAGCGAGCCGTTTTCTGGGTCGGACAGGACGGCGCTGGAGTCGGTCGGGAGCGGAGGCTGCTAAGCTAGGCTAGTGTGCATCACGATGGATCACATTGAGGCGAAGTAGTCGTGTTTTCTGTTGTCCTTGGATCCAACTGGAGTATTTCAACGCACTCAATGTTTTGCAAGAGAAGCAACAGTTCTGCAACGTTTTTTTTCTTTTGCTTTTGAGGTGCCGGTACCGTGAGTAAACTGAACTGTGTGTTTGTGTGTGAGCGCTCGCGCACGAGAAAAGGTTTCAAACTGGTTCAAACAGGTAAAACTGTTAATGTTCTGCAGTTGTTAATGGTATACAGTGACTTTGTTAACTAAAGAGTAGTAATATCTGGGAAACTTTTATTTTGTGACATTTATTTTGTAAATTGGGTTGAAAACCAGTGTTTACCTTTGTTTAGATTAGGCCAAAAGGGGACATTTTGAGTATATTTTAGGGTAAGTGGAGTAATTTAATTTTATACATTTTTTAGACTTACTGGAGTCTAGCCGAATATTCATGCTGGCTATCGTCATCGGCATCACTAGACCTACTACTTTCTGCTATACTATAACCTCCTCACTTTCGCAAAAGGGTTCGAATCGATACGGTTGCAAAAGTGACTCATCATCATGATAATCTCCGCAACTTTCCTCTTCATCTTTCTGTTCATCTGATGATAAATCGCTAATAGAGACGGCAGCATCACTCTGTGCTTCGCTATCGGTGCTAGCCATGTTGTCTGCCTTGTCTTCCTTTCGTTACGTCACAAACAGGGGGGCGAGAATTCGGCGGAATGCGTGAAGCCGGCGGCCATCCTCGTTGTTTATATTGCGTTTTTCGCTATTTATTCTTTTTCGAAAAATATTAAAAACAATCGCAACATGAAATAGAGACTATTTACTATATTTTGGCTTATTAAAATAGACCATGTCACCCACACTTTAACATTTAGTTCTAACAAAAGGAAAAATCATTTTGACTTTTTGTGGATTTGAACTGATTCTGTAAACTCACAGCTTCACATTAATTATCCATAAAACAGAGGTGAGCGTTTGCAGCCTGTCAGGCTGAAGGGAGGTTTGAAAAAAAGAGTCCTTTTTATTTTTCCCAAATTCCAGCAAGAAAATCAAATCAGCAGAGGCATGAACCACTTTACTGGGGGTGCAGGCTTGTTACAGGGTGTTCTCAAGACAGACACGAATATAATTGTTTATTTGTGCACGTGTGTGTGTGCGTTTGTGTAAAGACAAAAAAAAAAACAAGCCAAAGAGCTCCTGCCTGTAGATTCAACCGATTTTTGCTTTTTGTCTCACTGTGACCCCTCTTTTTGCCTGCAGCATGAAGATGAAAGGGACTAAGCAACGTTACACATCCTGCAACACACACACACACACACTTCACCAGCTCTGTTTCAGTCGAGCAACATCAGCTTTGCACCTTGTTTCTCCTTTGGTACAGGCACCATCAGCAGAAGGCGGCATCACCCTGTGTTACCGGATCGAGCGGCGACTGGTTTCTCTCAGTCCCCCAATCCTGAGAAAAATGTGACAAAAAAGTAATGTTGCTATGGAAACAGTTCAGACAATTGCTATTGTCTACCTCCATCTCTGCAGGTCAAGGCAGCGGGCATTGCTGCTTCATAATCTCCCCATACTCTGTGTACATATATCCACAGGCCTTCTGCGAGGTGGAAGTCACAAATGCACTGCATGACACCTGAGGTAAGACTAAAATCTGTGAGTGCAGGCGTCTTCACACTGCAATAGCATGTATTATCATTTGATAAATACACTTGTAGTTTCAGATGAATTCTAATAAATGTTTTGAACTCTTTTTTTTTCAGTCAAACTTCTCCAAAATGTGTTTGTATTATTTGTATTCTGAGCAACAGAACACAGTTCTCTGTGGGTTTTTAGCTGCAAAGCTGCGCACGGTGATACGATTGTTACAATAACTATGAAATCTTATTTCAGTCGGTAGATTAGACACAAAAACATGGAACAGCTACGCTTTGGTATTCTCGTCTTTGTTAACAGGATTCCATGCATCACCTTTCAACACTTTGCTCTTGTGTTCTGCTCATCTTTTAGAGGAAGGTTCAGCTTTTGTCCCGGAGGTGTTCTGTTGGATTTGGCACCCCGTTGGTCTTAGAGCCGTAAAACCAGTTCCAAATGACTCCTGCCTGGTGCCATGCTGCATTTCAGGGCTCTAAGTGGACTGTGACAGTGTGGGTAGGCTTTAACCTGCAGGCCAGCACACTGGAACTCTGTGCTTTTCTGTCTCACAGAGATTTCCATGAAATCAGCTGGGTTTTTTGGTTTGTTTTTTGGTGTTATTTTCCTGGGGAGGGGGGGGTCCTTGTTTGTTAAGCGTTTATTCCTCACTGGCTGCTTTCAGCTTCTCAAAAGAAATATGTTTAAATTTCACCCAAAAATAAATAAAATATGAATTCTAAAAAAGTCTTTTTCCACGTTTTGTACCTAATCATTTTGTTCTTCTTGGTTATGATTTCTGCAACCAAATTTCCAACTTATGAGCTTTAAACAAAACACCTTTAGGAGTTGAGAGTTGGTACAGCAAACAGAAAGAAAAAAAACTTAAAAAAATGGTGTGAACTGAGGAAACGTCAATAAATAACATTTTTAGCAATTCATCTGTCCTTCTTTGCCTATTCATCCAGATCCAGATCAGTCTAAGCAGAGAAGTTCCGTATGGTGGAACCACAAGGTGCTATAGTCTCTCCAGAATTTCCGGGTCTTCCCTGGGATCTCATTCCGGTGGGATATGCTAGGAATTCAGAACTGAGCTTTGCCTTTTGGTTCAACTTCTTCCCTACAACAGTGACTGCATTATTGCAGCTGCACGTTTCTACCTTCACTCAGTAATAAGATCCCAAGATTCTTAAACTCCTCCACTTGTGACAGGAGCTTCTCTTCTACCCGGAGGGGGCAAACCACATTTTTGGTCAAGAACCAACTTGGACCTGCTCCTTCTCGTTCCAGCCGCTTCAGACTCACCAGTGAACATCGAAGGTCCTTGTGGGAAGAAGTCATCTGTAGAAAGCAGAGGTGAAAACCTGTGATCCCCAAACCAGACTCCCTCCAGCCCCTGGCTGCACCTAGAAATTCTGTCCATAAAAACTTTCAACAGAAGCAGTGACGAAGGACCAGCATCCAACAGGCACTGAGAACAGGTGTGACCTCCCGACCAAACTGGAGTTCTGGTTGTAGAGAGACTAGACGGTCCGTAGCTGGGGGTCCTAAACCAGCCACAGACCAGGGGACAAGGTTGAACATCTCCAAATCCATAAACACACGGGGATCGGAGGAATGAAATCCCATGAACCTTTAAGTCTTGGTACAGTTCTGTTCATCAGCAACTAAAAAGTTAACGTTACAAAGAAAATAGGGGGGTTAATTTCGTTTCTGAGTATTCCTTTACTAAAATTGTGAATCAGGAGCAGACAAAGAGCTCATTGGTGAAAATATGTTGGACAGACCACAAGCTCCCTCCAATCTGATGCATCCACTAGTCCTCTTCAGCGCTGGCAATGTTCATTCACTAATATGGAACGTGAGCCGGGCTAGTTTTACCCTACTGAGGATTTTTTTGGTTCAATATTGCTTTGTTGCACCAGTAATAAGCTAGTGCAAGCTAGCGAGAAAGCCTTCAGAGCTCTGAGTAACAGAGAAGGGAATGGCTGTGGGGTTGCTCTCCCACCAGCAACTTCTAATTTGTGCTGCTCTGCAGAAACTATGTCCCAGAAGACAACGGTTTATTGATTTTGGCTCAAATTAGCATCAAACCTAAAAGACAACTGGGAAAGCTTTGAAAATAGATCTAAAGAACATCATTTTAACATCAATCCAATGTTATAAATGTGTTTTTTACTCATTTTATCAGGTTTGTATGCTTTGTTAATTCTCTCTCCAAACTCAGAGCTGCAGAAAAAGCAGGATCCAACAAACTTCTTGTGGAAACAAGCTAACAGAAAAGACCTCAAAGGTGGACGTCCTGGTTGAGAGGTGATGCTGCTGCCTGATCGGCGCCTGTGGTCATTACCTTCAGCTCCGACCGAATGGGAGTCTTCATGCATGGAGAAGCCAGATAAGAGGAGCCAGTATGAAGTCAAACCGACAGATAATGAGCTTCAAATGCTGTCTTTTGCTTCCCGAATCCTTCTCCTCCGCGCCCATTTCAAAGAGACGGAAAATAAGCAGATTCATCACAGCTCTGCTCGCAGGGATCATTTCTATTAAACACAGAAGACTGAAGAAAACATCTATCTGAATGTTCCATCAATCCAGGCAGGATGCTTAAAGAAATCCACAACTCAAATGTTCTTTTGATCAAAGCCTCCTCGTCTCAGAGGAAGAAGAAGAAGAAAATTGACGGTGATAATGCAGACAGATAATGCAAAGCTTTACTTTCTGAATATTCTTTATTTTTCTTCGGATAACTTTGATGCTCGGGGCAAATCAGAGTCATGACGAGCGTTTAAATTCTGTACAAACCCAGAAAACCAACAGTCAGACTGTGTTCCTGATAATTAAAGCGGTGTCAGAGCGGAGTGCTATGAAGCTGCAAATCAAAGCGCTGGCAGAAACTGATTTATGAAACATGTGCCCATTTACAAAACAACTCTTTTGATTAGCTCCGTGCTTTTTACCTCACAAGTGGAGCATTGTGCAGGTTTTTTTTTTTTTAAATAGCAAACATCCTACTGTAGAATCAAACTGCATTACTCCACACAAAGACTCCATTTAATCTGTAAAAAGGCCTGAAAGGCCAAGTAAGAAGTTATTCATCAGACGCTTTTAGTGGTGCAGGGGGAAAAAAGGAGGGGATTTTTATCATTATTAAACATTTATGAAGTGTTGTGCCTTTAATTTGGAAGCATGCATCTCAATTTTCCCTGCACTTAGAGGCTTTAGTGAGTAAAACGCTGCTCAGAAAGAGCCTTTTTTGTTTTTTTGAAGATTTTTAAGCAAATCATTCATCAACTCCCAATGATTGTTGAATGCAAATGTGACAAAAAGCTGATGAAATTAAACAGTTTTCTAAATTTTGTGCTAATGAATCTTTGCAGGAATAAAAAAAAAAAATTAACATAAAATACATTTTTGTTCTTCTTCTGCTTGTAATATTTTAGACCAAATGGCTATCGGTGCTCAATTACATTTTAAGTGCACCAAATGAGATGACAGTTTTATAATAGCAATACAGTGTGCAGATCCCCACTCACATTGTTCCACACCGTTCCACCTGTCTAGGTTGTGGTTCCTGCGGTTCTTTTTGCAGCTCAGTGGGCTTCAGGCCTCTTTAATGCAGTTTGCATCCAGCAGTTTTCCCACGCCTGCTTTGCCACATGAGAGCAGAGAGCAGGTGCAGCACGGCGGGCGCCAACTCGGGAGCGCTAACGAGTGATGTGGGTGAAGATGCCACACTTTGGTTTTTTTCCCCCCTAAAAGTTGGCAAAGAGCTCAAAATCTAACAAGACACGGAACATATGATGCCCACATTTAGACAATACAGCAAAAAAACATTCAAAACTTACTTAAAGATCATTTTGTTTTCATTTACAACTAGAAAACCCACACTAAAGTCAACCAAACAGCCCGAAGACGTGTTTAGACGGTTTGAGGTCTTGGTGGTGATGCACACAATAGTGGTTTGGTGTGACGACAGCAGCAGGAGGATTTATGAGCAACTTTATGCAAAAAGATCATTTCGGTGTAAAAACGCTGATGAAAATGAAAAACGAGAAAGCCAGAACACCAACGACATCGCGCCAAAGCGGGTGAAATTGAACTGAACTCTGAAATAATTATTTCTCTCTCTTTCCTCGTATGTGAACGGTTGGGAATAACGAGTTAAAAATCTAAAGTTGATTTAGTTTAGGTGTTTTTTGTCTTTTTTTTCCCTCTAAAATAACCTGCAGTTCTGCCACAGGTGATGAGAGCAAACCATGTTAGCATTCGCGTGAGGCCAGAGCCGACACCAGTCTCTTCAGTGGAGCTTAAGCTGCTGGAGGGTACATTCAGGAGGGGGGCGCAGTCAGAACCAACACCCATACGGGTCAGGGGGTTCAGATGGGTGGTGGGTGTCGGCCTCCTTTTGGCCGTTTGGGGCCTTCGTCACCACACGTTTGAGAAAGAGCACAAACAGTCCAAACGTCTTTAGATGATGCAGAGGGCGCCTCCGTCAGCATTTCTTAATGTTTGATTACTGGAAAGCTTCAGATTATGACTGAAGGCGCAGAGGAAGAACGGAGCGGAGGACAGCTGGCCTTCAGAGAGCGAGCAGATGGGACCTTCTGGTTCAGAAAGGTGTCAGAAGTTCCTTTGAATGCCGACCCCAAGCAGCCACAGATGGAAGATTTCAGCCACTTCTGGTTTATTATTTCTGATCTGCCCTCTCCAGGAAGTGAAAGCCAGATGAAATCCAGCCTCCTCCTCCTCCTCCTGAGCTGCACCTGAGGTTTGTGAAGAAACTCAGAGAGCATCGTTTCCATCTTTAGTGACCACATGAGGAAGATTTCTACTTTTAGGACTACAGGAAATACATGTCTGACAGGTCAACCACGGCAGCTTTGGGATGTAGAGGCCCACGCTCGGTCTCTGAGGGGGGGTCAGCGGCAGCCGCAGTGGAAGTCGGCGTTGGGGTCCTTCAGGAGCTTCTTGCGGTCCACGTGCAGGCAGTCTAAGTGGTACCAGGCGTCGCACACGTCGCACTGGATCCACTGAACCGTGTCCTGCTGGGGGAGCCGGCACCGCGGCGCCGCGCACGGCTCCACCACCCCGCCCACCGCACCCTCCTCTTCCTCCTCATCCTCGTCATCAGAGGAAGACGAGCCAGTCGAGGAGCCCGAGGAGGAGGAGGCTGAGGATGTGGACGAGGAAGAGGATGAGGAGGAAGGGGAGGGCGGGAAGGGGCAGGGGGGGAGGGGATGTTTTCTGGGGCGGCCTCGTCGTTTACTGAAAAGACAGGAAGATGGAGGAAGAGGAGGTTAACCAAAATAGCAGCATCTATTTAATTAAAGCTGCCATCTGTTAGCGTTCACTGTGAGATCTCACGCTCTAGCAGAACAGAACGCCACAGGGGGAGGAGCTCCTAACCTGGGGCATGAGGTGAGACGCCACCTCGTTCCAACATCTGTCACGCCACTTTTAGAATCCCAGATCTCACCTTGTCGGATGATGAAATCTGTTGAGCTGCATCCTGCCTCGTCTCTCCTCTGTGCGGCTCACGGAGGGCGGGGCCAGGCTGTAGTTTTCCCCGCCCACCATCAGAGGGGAGAAGACTGGCGCACTGTTGGCCCTGCGCCTCCCTCTCTGCGCCGCCGGGGAGCAGTGGGCGGGTTTGCGCTGGCGGAAGGCGCTGATGTTGCCGTGCACCATCATCCTGACGCGCTGCGAGCCCTCCACCTCTTTCTTGACGGACAGGCTGCTGATGGAGGTCTGGAGGACCTGCTGGCTGAGGTGGCTGTTGGTCACGGCGCCGTGGAAGCTGCCGATGGTCCTGATGCCGGCGGGGAAGGGCTTCACCTCCAGTGACCTCCGGATGGCGCTGTGGCTCGTGGCCTGGAGAGGGGGCGGGGCCGGGGAAGTGAAACCCTCCGACTCAGACTTGTAGAGCCTCCGCCTCTTCTTCGGCCGCGCTCTCGCCGCTTCATCCACGATTCTTGTCAAAGCTGACCAAAAGAGAAAATCTTTGATTTTTTTCTGGAGGTTCAACAATGTTGCTGTTAGTTCCAACTTGGTAAAAATGTCAGACATGATGTCAAAACTACTAATGAACTTCTTGGCCGTTACCTCCTCGACTCCTGGGCTCATCCGAGCTGTCGTCCTCCAGGAGGACGGTGTGCGCCGACTTCCTCCTGCTCCTGGACGCCGCTGGCACAGGCTTCGCAGTGGACATCGATGTTGCGGGGGAGACGGCCGGAGGCGTGGAGGGAGGGAGGAGGGAGGTGAAGCCCACAGAAGGCGGGGGGGAGGAGCATCCGGGGTCAGAGACGGCCCCCTCCTGGCTGTGGCTCCTCTTGAAGGTCCAGGCGCTGCCCTTCATCTTGCTCAGGCTGCCGATGGAGTTGAGGATGACGGTGGCCCGGTTGATGGACAGCTTGGACAGGTCCAGGTTTGCCGTCACTTTTCGGTCTAAATTGGTTCTAATCCGGTTCTGTAAGTCGGAGGAGAACATTCCTGCCTGAAAAACATGAGATATACATATTTTAAAAGAATTAGAATAAAAAAAGGGTAAAAAAAGGTGAATGACCTGAATTATCTTGGCTGAAAAATAACAATAATCAATTCATAAATGAATCGTTTTGTTGCGCGGCTACATTCTGTGGATCAGAATGTTTTAAACCAGGTTTTTTTCAATCGCTCACTTCTGATCCTTATCTGCTTTTACCAAACAAGCCTTTTCAAACAAGAGGAATTTCCTGCACGAACTGAAGCTGCATGAAGAGGAACATAAAACGAGCAGCAATGAAGGAGAGAATTTCATCTAAACTATCTTACAAGATAAAAACTTCCAGATGATGGGAAACGGGGTCACGCTTACTCCGTGCTACCAGTCCCACCCACAACTTTGAGGTGAATTCCCTAATGAACTCCTGCCGCTCTGCAGTAACTATTTCTTAAAAAAATGACACACAATTCTTCCTTTTGGCCTAAAAACCACATCCTTATAATTAAAAGACCGCCGGAAAAGCTTTACAATAAATCAAAAGGTGGAGTGGGACTTTAATAAGATGAGTTGCACCTTTTTAAATTATTCTGAAACACTTTGACACACATTTTTGAAAATGTTTTATAATAATCAGTAATTGTTAGACTTTCTTTGATGACTAAGCTTTTCTTTAACTGTTTTTGGTTTGCAGAGAACACTAAAAAAAATAATAATAATAAT
Source organism: Oryzias sinensis (assembly GCA_037389245.1). Lineage (NCBI taxonomy): Eukaryota > Metazoa > Chordata > Actinopteri > Beloniformes > Adrianichthyidae > Oryzias > Oryzias sinensis. The sequence continues at coordinate 57,500,734 of CM074488.1, forward strand.
AAATAATTTGCATCAACGGAGGCAGGTTTTTTTTAAATCTCTGATGTTCCTCTGAGTTTGGATCCTCCTCTGACCCAGTAGCTACCTTTGGAACTGTGATGGCATCAAAGTCCAGTGGCCGAACTTTGACCTTCTGGAACAGGAAGTAGAACTCTGGGCTTCCTGGAGAGGACTGGCCCCCAAAGACTAGCGTGTCGCCGTCGGACAGCTCCCACAGGATGCTGGACTGGAGGCGCACGTCGTTGACCCATGTGCCTAAAAACATGAGGAGAAGCTTTGAGATTCTCTGCAGAAATCATAGAAATCACAGTCACAGCTGAACAGGAAGCCGCCGGAGGCCAGACAATCAGACTCATTTTAATATACAAGTGTCAGACAAACCATCGAGAGGAGCTCTGAAATGATCATTTGTTGACTATCAATATGTTTCCCACTCACAGCAAATGTCCAACAGCCGGCGAGACGGAACTAAACCAAAAGAGCTGGAAGGCAACAAGACAATCCGGCGTCCACGACAGCCGTACCACACTGAATACCAAAGCAGGTCCGAGAGCAAACGGGGGAAACGGACTGTGAAATTACTTGAGCGTTTAGACAGCCGGAGTGGAGTTCAGTCTGTCAGTCAGTGACGGCGGGACGCTCCACTCTCAGCATTCATCGCTCACATCTGATTTTCACAGAGATGTGCGCCGCTTCCAAACGTGTCCTAACCGCTTTCTTCCATAATCACTTCACGCTCTTTTTCTGGTTTTCGTTCATCTGTTTGCTAATATCTCCTCACTAATTGCTCCAAATTGTCTGTGTGCTCACTTGGGATTCACTTTCCTCACAATCCAGTTCAAAACTCGATTCCTATTTGGGTTTCGGTTTGGATTTGTGTTTTTACAAAACAGCAACAAAAAACTAAAAAGTCAGAAAAATACTTTTTTTAATTTGCTAATAAGTAAGTAAGAATAAAGGAAAAAGCCTATAGTAGTCTCGTAGGTTTAATGTATTAAAACAAAGAATTCTCAGATTAGTACAATAGTTTAACCCTTCCATCCAAAAAATACTGGTTTGCAATAGAAAGTTTTTTGCTTTAAACAACATTTTTTGGGATTTTGATTGGTTAAAATAACCTATATATTTTAAAGGTATACCGTTTTAAATTTCCTCTATTTTGTGCTGAATTCTTGTGACATCTGTTAAATTTCGTTTAATGCCTTTGTTTCCAATTTACTCATTTCCAACAAACAATTAAGAAAACGTTATTAGCATCAAGTTTTCGTGATGAACTGATTGATTTGTAAATGGCTGTCAGTTATTTCATCACATATCCATCATTTTCTGGTGAGAAGCTGCAAAGATTTTCTTTCTTTGTCTTCTTAAAGGTGATTTAGCATCACCTGATAAAGCAGCTCTCCTCAAATGCAGCATCCATGTTGCTCTTTAACACTTTTTTAATAACAAACCAGTTTAAATGTTCGTGCACAGCTGGAACCCACAGCCGGCACGCTTCCAAATTCCCACCAGCACACGATTAATGCCTGACAGGCTGATGGGGGGTAAATAAAATAAATAAATAAATAAAGTGCAGCACAAGCAGATGGTGCCTGATTCACTTTCAAGGTTCGGTCTCCAGCAGTTCTGGGGCTTCTGTTTTTAGGTTACCTAAGGGCCAAACACAAACTTCAGTCGTGGTTTCAAACAACAAAAAGAGGAAACCGAGCTGACGGCACATCTTTGAAGTGGCAGGAAGGCGTCTTTAAAACTTTAAAGGGTTTTGCAAAGGAAAAGGTTTCGCTGATTTTTGTTTATCAGCTGCCACCGTTCACTTTTCATGTGAAAATGAGCAAAACTAAATAGTTTGAACCTTTTAGCTAATGCCGTTGGTACGGTGAGGTCTTCCTTTCTCTCAGAGGGGCTTCTATTTCCTATAAGCAGGCGTGTTTCTGTCTCTGTCACTATCATAATGACTTGTGTGAGCATCTCCAGATATGTGTGTGAGACCCATGCCTCCTCTCACCATGACTGCTCCTGTCCTTGATGTGCACCCTCCAGCCCTCCTCCTCTTGCTGCTCCCCGTCGTCACCGCTCGCCTCCTTCTCGGCGTGCAGCTCAGCGTGGATGCGGGACACCAGCGCCGACTCCAGCGTGACGTCGCACAGCTCCGCCGCCCGTCCCAGGCGGAACACCGAGTGGTTCAGCGCCGGCCTGAACGTGTACAAGTCCCGGGCAGAGTCACCCGTGGAGAGCCCGATCCGGAGCAGCTGAAAGCACGGCTGCGCCCCGGACAGCATTTCTGCAGACTTCATGTTTCTGGCAACTTTAAAAGCCCCCCCCTCCTACCTCTGTCCTGGGGCCACCCCCAAGCTGTGACAGCCCCCCCTACCTAGTTACAAGAGGTGATCCATCCTTAGATTCAACTCTGCTGTAGAGGAGAAGCTAAACTGAAAGTGTTGGAGCTGACAGCTGACACGAAAGGAGGCCGCCACATAAAAACAAAGTGAAAGCAACACAAGCAAAAGGTCAGAGAGAAGAGCAGCAGCTTCCAGCAACAGGTGTCTGCATTAGTATGCAGAGCTGCTGTCCCTCTGTGCATGTATGAATTAATAATGAAGATTTAGACCACTGTATAGGACAGCGAAGGGTGGAAATGCACCCCGGCTCAGACACGCCAGATCCCCCCTGGGGTGTAAACCATGAGGCTGTGTTTGAACAGAAGGAGCTGCATTGATGTGGACAGCAGGTGTGACGGAGACTAAACTAAAGCCCTAAGAAAGGTTGACAGACGAAGCTTTTGTGTGGCGCTTTTTTCTTTTAATGTCCAAGGATGCAGAAAGCTCCTTTTTGCATGTTTGTGGGGGTTAGAAGGATTAAAGTCCCAGTCATCCACCAAGTCACGGGTGGGAAGTCTGACAGGCTTCAACAGCTGTCTGATCTGCAGAAACAGGAGGGGAAAGAAAAACATAAGAATGAGAATAATAGCTCTGCTTAATGTCAAAACCTGCCTGAGTTTTGTTAAATATTTGACCCATTTCACCACTTAAAGACATCACACGACTAAAACTGTGAGCAAAAATGAGATTTTCAGAGGAGGATCTCCACTCGCGAGACGAGAGCGAACGGGATCAAGACAAAGAATGACACAGAAACTAACCTAAATCAGAGCTAACGTTCAAAACTATTTATTTTCTCAACAAAACCTCTTAAAACATTGCTATCATTCATAGTTTTAAGCGATCGAAATGAATCTGAAATTAAGCAGGCTGGGAGATTTCCTGGTCACGGTTTTAGGCTCGTGGCTCGACAGCAGGAGGATCAGCTAGCTGACGTTAGTAGTTGTACTAGTAGTACAACTTAGTTAGTCAGAGCGCCCACTTACGACAAAACGCGCCAATTTCACGGGAAATCATTTCCAGAAAGACTCCGAACAGCTTCATTGGCCACTCAGCTCCCAAAATGAACTCACAAGCTTTGTATTAAAATTGTTTTTTAGGGTAATTCATCTCCGTTGCCGTCCGGCGGGGGAGCACTTCTTCGCCTCTGCCCTCCCGGGAGGAAGTCCTTTGAAATTTGGCGCGCCACTCCCGATGCTTCCGTGCGCTTCAAATGACGACACTTCCGGTTTTTGTCCCAATTGGCTGAAAGCCAAGATGGCGCCTTCCTGGTTTCCTCTGAATTTCTTAAACAAGTCCATAGAACCGGTTTAGCAGAAATACCGGTTATTTGACGACACTTCTCTTTATACAGTTCTCCCATTAAAGCGTTTATTTACATAATATTTATTCAATTTTTGTTTGGAAAATGTGAAATATATGGCATCACCTCTATTTTGGATATTCTGGCTATTAATTTTAAGCAAGTTTTTTTTAAATTAATCACGTTTTATGCATCAGCTTTTTTTTTTTTACATTTTAAGTAGGGTGTAAATTTTGACATATAATTTAATATCAAAAAGGATCTTATTTTTTAACATACTAATCTAATTATGCACAATTTAGATTATATTGTACATGTAAAACAATATGTCCACAAACACAGTAATGGAAGTTAAATTTATGATTTTTAAGAATTACATTTAGTCAGAATCAGATTTTCCTTTATTGTCATTGTGTGCAACACAACGAAATTATGATGCTCCCAAGCTGTAAAAGTTGGGTTTAGACACATACAATAAATCTTTCACAGACACTTTAAAAGAAATGTATGACATTTAAATTAACTGTATTTCGGATTTGTAATCAAATTGCTGATAATTACAAACTTAAAATCCATTTCAAAAAATGACCTTTTTGTCCTAGATACCTGTGGGGCCTGATCGCAAGCTCAGGTTTGAGGGGAAAATTATAATGACTGTGGGGATATTGGCAGACGCCTATATCTGCAAGTTGTCGTTGTACTTAATAGATAAAGATTAGAGATTCACTGTAAACCCGGATAGGTTCAGTGAACTGAAAATTTTTGAGGAAACCGATTACATAATAATTTTAAGTTAACTTACTTAAAAAGTATAAGTTAATTTGAACTTAAAATGTTTGAGTTGAATAAAATAAAACAATTTAATTAAATGTAAACTATAACTTTTTATTTAATTAACTTAAAGATTCTTACTTTGTTGAACTAGGATATTTTGATTGTATTGAACCTTAATACATTAGTTAATTAACTAAAAACTTTAATATATCTTAACTCAAAATGTATCTTTTGAAGTCTAAACTAAGTCTTATTTATCCGTCTTATAGTCAGGGCCATTCGAACAAAAGAAAAACTGAGGCAGAATTGCAATTGCAAGTTTATTTTTAAACCAGCTTGCAGTACATTTGAACAACTTGTGGTACTAGAATATGTATAACACTGCACAATTTGTGTAAAAAAAAGTGCATTAGCCACTAAAAAATACATCAGTCTTTAAAACAAACAAATGTGCACCAATCTTTTTTACACCATTTCCTTATACAACTTTATTTTAAAAAAATGCATTCTGCATTTCAAGAAAAGCAAAAATTGAGTATCAGCCTTTTTTTTTACACTTTTCCCACATAAAACGTTTTCTTTGGCTGCCCTTTCCCAAAAACATTGGCACTCAAAAGAATACCCATTTGGGAATGTCGCCTACCACAAGCTCATCTTCCACCACAACTGCTGTACTGAGCGGACAGAAATGCACTGAACTTGTACTGTTCTTGTTGACGGTTAGAATGCCAACAGAGGTGCCGCTGATGTCTGGCTTTGGTGACTCTTTAATCTGCAAAGGAAAAAAAACAGTGTAGAGGGAAGAAAACTTTATGAAAAAACTACAACCTGAAATTGAATGACATTTTGAGACAATTAAAGAGATTTTAAGTGTCCACATGAAGGAGGGATCCTCCCCCAGGACGGACAGGCGATGTACCAGAACTCATAGAGAAGAATTAAATGTTCTATCTTAACAACTATATATTTAAAGTCCATCAGATTGGCTTCATCCAGATGAAATAGGGGATGGCTGGGGGTGTGAGATTGCTTTGGCATGACTTTCTGGTTAAGTTATATTGCCTACACAGCTGGAGTATTAACCAGCACACTGTCACTGGTACTATTTAGTAAATAAACCATTATCCATCATAAAGTACTTACATTCCAAACTTTGAAGAATTGTGGGTCCTCCTCACGTTTGTATTTTGAAAGCCAGTGCAGGACAGGAGTACGTTTGACATGAGCAGTCTGCTCTTGTCACAGAGACATATACAAATTAATATGGCAAACATATTTCAAATGACTTCACCCTTGTCTTGCTCAGTTCAGTTCATCTAGTCTTTTAAATTATCTTTAAATTGTACTGTTATTTAAAAAAATACACTAAACATAAGATGACATTACATTTATTACTACAAATGCATTGGGATCAACGTTGAAATTTTTTTCTCCAGTGAAGTAAACATTTACAGACATTCACTGAATTAGAAATGCTCAGTGATTAATATGAACTGACCCAAGTCAGTCCCTTATTTTAGCTATGTTAATGCATAATGTTGATTATTCCATGCAGTTACACCTCACCTGTTTATCATAAAGCTGCAGAAAGTCGCATAGAGCCTTCCAGTTCGTGCTGCATTCTGTCTCAACAACATCAGCATCCGTGTCTGTCAAGGTCAAAATAAAACTTTTTTCACAGGTTGACATTTGTGATGTGATGAAACTCAGCTCACATCTACAAAAAAAAATTAAAAATGTTAAACACATTTTAAAGCTTTTTCAAGCTACTGGTAGCTTGGAAAAACCGCTGCATTTTACAATGGCCTCAATATTCTGTCCACAATATGTAATCTATGATACATATTAATATTTTTTTAACACGTGTACATTAGCTAGAATCACATATTTCAGAAGATATGTTTTCATAAGAAAAAAACGGAGACAAAACAGTTATTTTAAAACATTTGACATTGTGAAACACAAATCACAACCAAACCATGGCCAAAAACCGTTTTTGAGTAAGCAAACTATATACATTTAGTACTTTCTTAACCTGAGCCCAATTCAGGAC